>JAUDYJ010000001.1:1685430-1727930 GCA_030761175.1 Masticophis lateralis | reverse complement strand
CAAGAGAAAAGCTTTCCAGACTTTCCATCTTTCAGATGGAGCTGGATTTTCAACCAGGGTGCCGAGAACCTGACCTTCCATACCATCCCAGTAGACGTCATGACCGAAAGAGTCATCCCACCTTCTCTTTGGAGCAGGCCTCCAACCAGGGTATTAAGAACGTAACTTTCTATTCGCCCATGGTAAACTTCAGGACCAGAAAGGGTCTTCTCATCTTTGGTTGGAGTTGGCCTCCAACCAGATGCTGAGAACCTAACCTTCCATCCTCTCCAGCCTAGGTACCGAGAACCTAACTTTTCATCCCACCCAAGAAGATTTCATGACCAAGAAGGGTCTCCTCACCTTCTCCTTGAAGCTGGTCTCCAACCAGGTTGCTGAGAACCTAAGCTTTCATCCCATACCAGTAGACTTCTGGACCAGAAAGGGTCTTGTTGGAGCTGCCCTCCAACCCTTTCATCTCATCTTGGTAGACATGACCAGAAAGGGACTTCCCACCTTCTCCTTGGAGCTGACTTCCAGTTGGTGCTAGGAACCTAACCTTCCATCCTATCCTGGTAGAGTTCATGACTGGAAAGGGTCTTGTCTGCTTCTCCTTGCAGCTGGCCTCCAACCAGGGTGCTGAGAACCTAACCTTCCACCCCACCCTAGTAGACTTCATGTCCAGGAAGGTTCTTTTCAGCTTCTCCTTGGATCTGGCCTCCTTCCTTCCACCTTTCCCCAGCTGCAAAGTCCCATGTTGGCTGAGGACAAAGGCCATAATACAATACATACCTGGGAGAGAGGTCAGAGTGCACAGAGATAGAGGGGCTTTCGGTTGACCTCCTGAGAGGACACCTGGTTTGCTTCCTCCTTTCTCCCCAGATGAGTCCAGGCTCAAGAGAGGCAGGTGTCCAGGCATCGCTGGCCACCTGCCTCTCTCAGGAAGGTTGGCAATGCACGCCACATACTGTATTTTTTGGAGTATAAGACGCACCAGAGTATGAGATGCACCTTAGTTTTTGGGGAAGAAAATAAGAAAACAGCTGATTGGTGGGTGGATCAGCCTCCCAGAATACTCCCAATCAGCTGTTCCCAGAGGTGAATTTTAGCAACAGGTTTGTTGGTTGTGAGCCTGTTTTTTTTTTCAGCCTCTGAAACTTCTGAAACTCCGTTTCAGAAAAAAAACTTTTTTTTCTGTCTCTGAAAGTCTTCAAAACAGAGTTTCAGAAAAAACGCCTCTCGGAGCTTTTTTCCCTGAAACTCTGTTTGGAGGCTTTTTTTCTGAAGCTATTTTTCAGGGGCTTTTTTCAGCCTCTGAAACATCTGTTTGAGAGACTAGGTGGGGCTACATTCGGAGTATAAAACGCACCCCAATTTTCACCCTCTTTTTTTGGGGGGGGGGGGAAGGTGTGTCTTACATGTCAAAAAATATGGTACTTTCCCTCCCTTTTTGGTTGCCCTTTTTGGAAAGGTGAAAGAGAAAAACAGCAACCAAAATGCATTCACCCTCATTGTCACACACCGTGTGTGTGTGTGTGTGTGTGTGTGTGTGTGTGTGTGTATTCCACTAAAGGATAGATGGACGGGGTAGAAATTCAAGAGTTGCACACCCATCAGGTGTTCAGTGATGGAAAGAATGTGCAGGATGGGATCAGTGGACAGATTTGTGAACAGATCCGTGGACGGATCCGTGGTGAAGCCGAGAAGCGATTTGTGCGTCCGTGTGGTGTCTTAAAGTACAGGGAGTCCTCGACTTATGACCACCATCAAGCCCAACATTTCCGTCACCAAGCGAGACGTTACTTAAGCGAGCTTTGCCCCCCACCCAGCCCCGTTACGACTTTTCTCACCCTCGGTTCTTAAGCTGCATCACTGCAGTCAATACATCCATAACCTGGTCGTTAAGCAAATCAGACTTCCCCCTCGATTTGGCTTGTCAGAAAAGGTCACCCTTGTTGGAAAAGGACACTCCCCCCCTACACCCCAGGACACGGCGACGGTCATAAATACGAACCGGTTGCCAAGCGTCTGAATATGGACGACGTTGACCGCGGGGGAATCCTGCAAAAGTCGTAACAGTGGAAAAAGTCACATTCTTCAGTGCCGTCGTTGCTTTGGATGGCCACTAAACAAACTATAAGTCGAGGACTAGCTGGAAAGACCGGGCCCGTAACATCTCCGCTTCTGTTCCCCCAAACCCCCCATGGCAGGCCAAGACGGAGGAGCAAATTGCCGCCGAAGAGGCCTGGTACGAGACGGAGAAGGTGTGGCTGGTTCACAAAGATGGCTTCTCCCTGGGTGAGTCAGGGGTCTTCAGTGGTGGTGGGGGGTTGGGGGGGTCTTTGGGGAGACGCCTGGGGGCTCGCGGCATCCCCATAGAACATTTTGTTTCAATTTTTGGGTGGGAGGGGGGCAGAGTTTGGTTAGTTTCCATGTTGTGGGGACATGAAAATAACAACACAGAGAGGTTTCTTTGAGACCCTGGAAGGATGGATTTCCTCTCCCTGAAATGATCCTGTGGATCGGGTGGGAGGAAGGGGAAAGCAGCCTTGTAAAAACTGGAATTATGTGGGGGTTCTGGGTGGTCCCTGATCTCGATTGTCTTTTGCACTGGTCATTTTAACCTCGCTGGGTCATGAAACCACCAGGCTCAGAGACCACTAAAGAGCCTATAGGCCTCCTCGTCCTCTTCCTCCTCCTCCTCCTCCTCCTCTCACCAAACCCCCTTCCCTTCCAGCACTGATAATGTTATCTACCATGTTTCCCTGAAAATAAGACCCTGTCTTATATTTTTTTGAACCCTGAAATAAGTGCTTGGCCTTATTGCCATGTGCTCAAAAGCCCGATTGGCCTTATTATCAGGGGATGTCTTATTTTGGGGGGAAACAGGGTATCTATCTCTATCTCTATCTCTATCTATCCATCAATCCATCCATCTGTCATCTGTCTGTCTGTCTGTCTGTCCGTCCATCCTTCCATCATCTCTCTCTATCATCTATCTATCTATCTATCTATCTATCTATCTATCTATCTATCTATCTATCTATCTATCTATCTATCTATCTATTTATCTATCTACCGTATTTCCTTCCTCCTCTTCCTCTTCCTCCTCCTCCCTGCAAACCCCCCCTTCCTTCTAGCACTGATAATATTACCTAGCTCGATATTGAAACGTCTGTAGGAAAACTACCAAGGAAGACCCCCGCAGTTCAGCATTGAGCTACAAATACAGGCAGTCCTTGGCTTACAACGGAGCCCAAAGCTTCTGTTGCTATGTGAGACATTTGTTAAAAGCGAATTTTGCTCCATTTTTCGACCTTTCTTTCCGCGGCTGTTAAGTGAATCACTGCAGCTCTTAAATTAGTAACGCAGCTGTTAAATGAGCCTGTCTCCCCCGTTGACTTTGCTTGTCAGAAGGTCGCAGAAGGGGATCAGGTGACCTCGGGGACTCTGCGACCGTCATAAATACGAGCCAGTGGCCCTGTTTCGATCACATGACCATGCTGCTGTTGCAACGGTCATAAGCATGAAAAACGGTCACACCTCGCCTTTTTTCCGTGCCGTCGTAACTTTGGTTACTAAGTGAACCGTTGTAAGTCGAGGACTACCCAAATTCTCCTCTAAATTGGAAAATGTATAAGCCCCTATAGAATTAAGGACAGTGGCCAAGAACCTATGTAACCCAAATGGCCTCCAAACCCCCCTTTATATGATTCAAGGACCCTGCAGCTTTGCACCGATGCGGCTGGTGACTTTAAGAGCAAACCCCTGAATTTATTTATTAATTAGATTTATGTGTTTATAAATATTTATATTTCTGGACCCAAAGCAGAGGTTTGGGTTTCAGCAGGTTCTGACCAGTCTTGGAGAACTGGTAGTTTGAGTAGTTTGGAGAACTGGTAGTAAATATTCTGACTGCCCCCCACCCCCCCCCCCCCATCTATTCCCTGCCTCCCGAGTCCCAGCTGATCAGGAGGAAATGGAGATTTTGCAGTATCCTTCCCCTGGAGTAGGGTGGGAATGGAGATTTTACAGTATCTTTCCCCTGCCACGCCTATCAAGCCACGCCCACAGAACCAGTAGTAAAAAATTTGAAACCCACCACTGACCCACAGGTGCTTTTTTTCAAGAGGCAAAAATGAGTTCCTGGGTTTTTCTTTTGAAGATATTTCTCTTCCCATCCAAGAAGCTTCTTCCGCTCTGACTGGATGATGAAAGGAAGGATTGATACTCCTTGCAGACAGCTGGTCCTTTGCATCCTTTGATAGAGACGTTGACGAAACCTGGGAGTTTTGTCTGTGTCCTCAATGGTCACCTGAGTGGTGCAAATGGGCATGGAGCCTCCTCTGAGAAGGGGAGGGGTATGAACTCATCTACCTCTGGTCTACAACGCAGTTCCTTTCAGCAGTTCCAAAAAAGCTCCACACCCACTCAGGTGACCCTGAGGACACAGGTGAACCTTCAAGTGGACTCAAAGACCCTCTAAAACAGTGTTTCTCAACCTTGGGAGCTTGAAGATGGGTGGACTTCAATTCCCAGAATCCCCCAGCCAGCAATGCTGGCTGGGGGATTCTGGGAGTTGAAGTCCACCCATCTTCAAGCTTCCAAGGTTGAGAAACACTGCTCTCAAAGGATGCAAATGACCATCTGTCTTCAAGGAGTATCAATCCTTCCCTTCCCCACCATCCAGTCAGAGCGGAAGAAGCTTCTTGGATGAGAAGAGAAATGTCTTCGAAGAAAAATCAGAAAGTCCAGTGGCCTCTTGGAAAAAAAAGCACCTTTCGGACCACTATGACATAACCTGGATGACTGGAGAATCCCAATAGACATCTTGTCTACGGGCAACTGATGGTTTAGCAGAGCCCCAAATCTTTTTTTTTTTTTAAATAGTAATTTTATTAAATATCACAAATTTTGCAACAGTAAGAAAAACCAAGCCAAACTTTTTAAATCATTTAAAAAAAAAAAACCAAAGGAAGCGCAGGAAAAGTGTTTGACTTTTGCTGTTTCTAATATTCATTGCTTTAGGATGGGGTGCTAGTTTTGGGGAGGGGTGTGTGGGGAGGGAGGTGCCTTTGTGTGGTGGGGCCAGCAGGTGGCAGCACTGTCCTGTTTGTGAGCCAGAGGTGGGTGGGTTTGTCTGGGCGAGGGTCTATTTCATGTGTCTCTGGACCAGGGGTCTCCAACCTTGGCCACTTTAAGACTTGTGGACTTCAACTCCCAGAATCCCTCAGCCAGCAACGCTTTTAAGACTCGTGGACTTCAACTCCCAGAATCCCTCAGCCAGCAAAGCTTTTAAGACTTGTGGACTTCAACTCCCAGAATCCCTCAGCCAGCTTTGCTTTAAGATTCGTGGACTTCAACTCCCAGAATCCCTCAGCCAGCAAAGCTTTTAAGACTTGTAGCCTTTAACTCCCAGAATCCCTCAGCCAGCTTTGCTTTAAGACTTGTGGCCTTCAACTCCCAGAATCCCTCAGCCAGGTTTGCTTGAAGACTTGTGGACTTCAACTCCCAGAATCCCTCAACCAGCTTTGCTTTAAGACTTCAACTCCCAGAATCCCTTAACCAGCTTTGCTTTAAGACTTCAACTCCCAGAATTCCTCAGCCAGCTTTGCTTTAAGACTTGTGGCCTTCAATTCCCAGAATCCCTCAGCCAGCAAAGCTTTTAAGACTCGTGGACTTCAACTCCCAGAATCCCTCAGCCAGCAAAGCTTTTAAGACTCGTGGACTTCAACTCCCAGAATCCCTCAGCCAGCTTTGCTTGAAGACTTCTGGACTCCAACTCCCAGTTTTGCTGGCTGAGGAATTCTGGGAGCTGAAGTCCACAAGTCTTAAAGTAGCCAAGATTGGAGACCCCTGCTCCAGTGGACGTCATGGCCCCTTATCTTCTCTCTCTGCCTTTCCAGCGAGCCAGCTGAAGAGTGACGCTGCCAGCCTCTTACCGGAAGGAAAAGTCAAAGTGAAACTGGACTATGATGGGGCCGTTCTGGAAGTGGAGGAAGATGATATTGAAAAGGTAGGAGGGGGAAGCTGGGCCAAACCATGAGACAAAAAGGAAACTAAAAGAATCTAAACAAACTAAACAAAAAAGAAAATAGAAAACGAATGGCAGAAAAAGAGACTTCCTGGGTCCATCAAATCCACCCTTTTAATCCATGAATTTCTTGATTACCTTAGGAGGATATTGTTCTCAATTTTTTGCTTATTTTTATTTCATTTCATTTGTTTACTTTTTTGCCGAATGATGGACATGCGTTTTTCTCAAGCATACCAGAACGGCCATGTGTCCACCTGAGTCTGGGGGAAGTGAGGGTGGGATTAAACCCCCTACCACCACCTAGAGTGATTTAGAGCACAGCAGTATATAAATATATATATATAAAGATATGGAGACTCTAGAAAGAGTGCAGAGAAGAGCAACAAAGAGGATTAGGGAGCTGGAGGCTAAAACATATGAAGAACGGTTGCAGGAATTGGGCATGGCTAGTCTAGAGAAAAGAAGAATTAGGGGGGACATGACAGCAGCCTTCCCATAGTTGAGGGGTTTCCCCAAAGAAGTGGGGGAGGGAGGGGCAACCTGTTCTCAAAGCCCCTGAAGAAGCAACGGAGGGAAACCAATCAAGGAGGGAAACATCCTGGAATTAAAGAGGAATTTCCTGATTTTTCCAAGAGGCAGGAATAAAAAAATGATTAAAATATGCTTGTTAAGCGAACAGAAGGACCAGGGGAAAAATGATAGTCTCTTTCAATATTTGGGGGGCTGCCACCAAGAAGAGAGGATAAACCTACTTTCCAAAGCAGGACAAGAAGGAATGGATGGAAATTAGTCAAGGAAAGAAGCAACCTGGAATTAAGGAGAAGTTTCCTGACAGTTAGAACAATTAACCAGTGGAACAATGAGTTGCCTCCAGAAGTTGTGGAGTTGTGGGCACTCCATCACCGGAGGCTTTTAAAAAGAGACTGGACAAGCCATTTGTCTGAAATGGTGTATGGTCTCTTACTTGAGTCAGGAGCTGGAGTAGAAGACCTCTAAGGTGCCTTCCGACCCTAGGATGGTATGATTCTGTAGCAAAATCCTGGTCTTGTTCAAACTAACCTCTGATTTTGTTCCCCCTTCAAATCAGGCCAACCCTCCGTCCTGCGACCGGTTGGAGGAGCTGGCCAACCTGGTCTACCTCAACGAGTCCAGTGCCCTTCACACCCTCCGCCAGCGCTATGGCGGCAACCTCATCCACACCTACGCCGGCCCCAACCTGGTCGTCATTAACCCTCTCAGCTCTCCATCCATGTACTCCGAGAAGGTGGGTATGGGGAACCCCCCTCTCCCCACAGAGGACGTAACGCAGGTGGTCCTCGACTTACGACCGCAGCGGAGGCCCAGATGTCTGTTGCTAAGCGAGACGGTTGCTAAGTGAGCTTTGCCCCCTTATTACGACCTTTCTTGCCCTCCCCGTTGTTAAAGGGAATCCGTATGGCTGACAAGTTAGTCACACGGTCGTTAAATGAATCCGGCTTCCCCCCGTTGACTTTGCTGGAGGGAAGGCTGTCAAACGGGATCCCGTGATCCTGGGGACACGTCATAAATACGAGTCAGTTGCCGAGCACCTGGATTTTGATACATGTGACCATGGCCGTCAGCATGGAAAACAGTCCTTAAATCGCCATTTTCCAGTCCTGCTTTAACTTTGGACAGCCACTAAACGGACGGTCGTAAGTCGAGGACACCCACACCCACACCACCTGTACTAAGCCGGCTGCTTTCCCCAGGTGATGCACATGTTCAAGGGGTGCCGGAAGGAGGACACCTCCCCACACGTTTACGCCATGGCCCAGGCGGCTTACCGGGCCATGCTGATGAGCCGCCAAGACCAGTCCATCGTCTTCCTGGGCAGCAGCGGCAGCGGGAAGAGCACCAACTGCCAGCACCTGGTCCAGTACCTGGCCACCATCGCTGGCAGCTCCGGGAAGGTCTTCTCAGGTGGGTCAGCCACCAGAGCGGGAGGAGGGCGGGGGGGGAGCCCCAGTGGGGTTGGGAATCCACTGGGGTTGGGGGCCAAAGAAAGCCAGCTGGAAAGGAGGAGCTTGTTTTCTTTCTTTCTTTCTTTCTTTCTTTCTTTCTTTCTTTCTTTCTTTCTTTCTTTCTTTTTCTTTCTTTCTTTCTTTCTCTTTCTTTCTTTCTTTCTCCTTCCTTCCTTCCTTCCTTCCCTCTCTCCTTCCTTCCTTCCCTACCTCCTTCCTTCCTTTCTTCTTTTCTTCCTTCCTCTCTCCCCTCCCTCCCTCCTCCCTTCCTTCTTCCTTCCTTCCTTCCCTCTCTTCCTCCTTCCTTTCTCTCTCCCCTCTCTCCCTTCTTTCTTCCTTCCTTCCTACCCTACCTCCTTCCTTCTTTCCTTACCTCCTCCCTTCCTCCCTCTCTCCTTCCTTCCTTCCCTTCCTCCTTCCTTCCTTATCTCTTTCCTTCCTCCCTCTCTCCTTCCCTCCTTCTTCCTCTCTCCCCTCCCTCCCTCCCTTCTTCTTTCCTCCCTTCCTCCTTCTCTCCCTCCCTTCTTCCTTCCTCTCTCCCCTCCCTCTCTCCTTCTTTCCTCCCTCCCTCCCTCCCTTCTTCCTTCCTTCCTTCCGTCCTCTCTCCCCTCCCTCCCTCCTTCTCCTTTTCCCCTTCCTTGCTTCTTTTGTTGGCTCCCTCCCTCTCCTCTTTTATCCTTTCTTCCCCCAATCCTCTGCTTCCTTCCCATCTTTCTTCCTCCCTCCCTCCTTCCCTTCCTGTTGTGCACCTGGTATCTCTTGAGAATTCGAAGGGCAGTCAGTCCCTGGCTGTTTTTTGCCTAAATAATGCCAAGGAAGAATTTGGCGTGCAACAGTGCAACCCTCCAGAGGTGACCCCCGTCTGAGAGAAGCCGTGTGTGCACCTGTGCATTTGGATTGAGTGGCAGGTCTCCAGCATCCCTCTAGAGAGCGAGGGTCTTCAAGTTTGGCCACTTGGGGAATTCTGGGAGTTGAAGTCCCCAAGTCTTAGAAGCAACCAAAATTGGACACCCCTTGCTCTAAACCCCAGCAATGGCTGATGAAGGTGCAAATATGCTCTGGACTGGAGCCACACCTGTGCGCGCGCACACACAAACACACATACTAATCCCACCTCCTGTCCCCCCCTCTTTCGTCCTGGGCAGTGGAGAAGTGGCAGGCCCTTTACACCATCCTGGAAGCCTTTGGGAACAGCAGCACCAGCCTGAACAGCAATGCCACCCGATTCTCCCAAATTATCTCACTGGACTTCGACCAGGCCGGACAGGTGGCATCGGCTTCCGTCCAGGTGAGCCGGGGATCTCTGGGCCTCTCTAGCTTACCTGTCGCTCTTTCTAGGGGCTGAAAACTGCGGTGCAAGTAATTCTTGATTTACGCCCAAAATGGAGCTCAGAATTTATGTTGCTAAGCGAGACATTGGTTACGTGAATTTTGCCCCCATTTTACGACCTTTCTGGCCAAGGTCCTTAAGCGAATCTCTGCAGTTGTTAAGTGAATCGGGCTTCCCTGTGGACTTTGCTTGTCAGAAGGTCCCAAAAGGGGATCACATGACAACCCCCCCACCGTCGGGGACACTGTGACCATCATAAGTACCTGCCAGCTGCCAAGTGGCTGGATTTTGATCCCATGACACAGGGAGGCTGTAACCATCATCAGTATGAAAAATGTTCATGTTACTTTTTTCAGCGCCGTGGTAAGTTCAAATGGTCACTAAACAAACGGCTGTAAGTCAAGGACTGCTTGTAGACTTACAAACGTAATTGAGCCTGCAATCTTAAATCATGCTGGCTGGAGGATTCTGGGAATTGGAGTCCATCCACCTTCAATCATGCCGACTAAGGGATTGTGGAAATTGGAGTCCACACACCTTCAGTCATGCCGGCTGGGGGATTCTGGGAGTTGAAGTCTGCCCACCTTAAAGTAGCCATGTTTGAGGAACATTGGTTGAGGTTGATGGGCACCTGTCTGTCTTGTCCGGAGATGCTGCTAAGGACAGAACTAGCACCTCCTACAACCTGGAGCGAGAAGATCAGTTGACCAAGTCAACAGAGTCGCCCCCACCATCCGAAGCTGGGGGAAAAAACCAAAGTGGGTTGCCCTCAGAGGCTCCTGGTGCCATGAGGGGTGCCCACACCCAACCTTCTTTCCCAATTGCTTTCCTCAGACCATGTTGCTGGAGAAACTCAGGGTGGCTAAACGTCCCTCCAACGAGGCGACCTTCAACGTCTTCTACTATCTCCTGGCCTGCCCGGATAACGCCTTACGGTAAGGAGACCCTCCTAGGTCTTTGAACGTTTGGGGAGACCTCAAAAACCAGGTGCTTTGAAAGGAAGGGTGGGAGGAAGGGGTCTTCAGGGTGACCCTCTTTGGATCTGGGCTGCTTCTACGCCTGCCAGAAGGTGTGTCCACCTTCATAAGTTCTCCATGGTGTGGGATATTAGGGCTAGTGGACCTCAGGTGGAGGATCCCCATCCCCACTGAATATTCCCACTTGCACAGCACAGAGGCAACACAGTCTGCTGATACTTCAAACCTCCCCTTTACTGCTCCATCATCACGTTTCTGGCAAATCCCAGAGCAAAGTGGGACACACACACACACACACACACACACACACACGCATGCATACACACACGTCTCCAGCAGCCTCGGGCTGCAAGTAGTTCAGCACAACGCTGTGAGCACGATGGCTGCAAAGCAAGATATCCAGCTCATTGAATAAGTCAGTGAGCCTAGGAAGCAAAGAAACAAGGCAATTACTCCAGGAAGCAAGAAATAAAGAAGTCGTCCAGGAAACGGCTAACGTTGGCAACGGCACACAACCGTCCATGATTTCGGCGTTTGTTCCTGACAAACGCTCCTCCCCGTAGCATCTCCTTAAGTCTCAGTCCCCAGGTGTGCCTTGTGGAGAGGGGTGGGGCGCTCTCTTCCCAACTAGTTGGGTCAGCCTGCACTGTTCCCACCTTCTCTCCACTCTCGGTGCTCGGGGATCAGGAGGGGGCGGTCCTTGCTGATTGCCTGAACTCGGTCGCTCCTCATGTTCACTGCCTGCCCTCTCTTGGTTATTCTGCCCCTGTTCCTCCCTGCCTACAAACCATCCCAATCCTGAAAGGGCTCGGCCTTCTCCTCCCCACATTCCTCAGAAGGCAATGAAGCTGCCCCCTTGATCTCTGTCTGCTCCCGTTCAGGCTTGTCTTCCTCCAATGTGTGGGACATGACACCATTCGAGCTTGTCAGGAATGGGGGCAAAGGGATCCTTTCAGGGTCTCCGCCAGTGGGGAAATATAAAATTTGTTATTACCGGTTCTGTGGGCGTGGCTTGGTGGTGGTGGGGGTAATGTGACTGAGTGGGCGTGGCCAACTTTTTTTTTTTTAACTTTTAAAAGCATTTTTTCTACAACCTCTTCGGCCGAAGACGTTGTAAAAAAAAAAGCACTTTTAAAAGCCTCTGACGATCCCAGCTGAGTTGCCTAATCATCAGAGGCTTTTTTTTTCCTTTTAAAAGCATTTTTTTCTACAACCTCTTCGGTCGAAAAGGTTGTAAAAAAAATGCTTTTAAAAGCCTCTGACGATCCCAGCTGAGTTGCCTAATCATCAGAGGCTTTTTTTTTTCTTTTAAAAGCATTTTTTCAGCCAAAGAGGTTGTAGAAAAAATGCTTTTAAAAGTTAAAGAAAAAAAACCCCTCTGATGATCGCACAGCTCACCTGGGCAGGGGGTGGGGGGGGCAGGGGTTTTTGCTACCGGTTCTCCAAACCACCCACCTCCATCGCTACCGGATCGGGCGATCTGATCCAAACCGGGAGCATTTCAACCCTGGTCTCCGCCAAGGGTGGGCAATTAATTTTCCCAAGGGGCGACATCAGAAAATGGGACGATTGCAAAGGGCTGAATCAATATGTCCATGAAGGTGCATAAGCATGCACAAACACACATTCATAAACTTGGGGGGGGGGGGGGAATAGCAGTTTGCCTTCAAAATACAAGTAGTCCTCTACTTACAACCACAGTTGTAAGTTTCAAAGTTTCTGCTGCTAAGCAAGACAGTGGTTAAAAAAATACCCCATTTTACAGCCTTTCTTGGCAGAGTTGCTAAGTGGATTGCTGCAGTTGTTAAGTGAGTCACACGGTCGTTAAGCGACTCTGGCTTTCCCCATTGCTTTGTTGGAAGGCCGCCAAAGGAGATCACATAACTCAGGGACACTGCAACCGTCGTAAATACGAACCACAGGTGCCAAGCGTCCGAATTTTGATCACGTGATGGCTGCAACTGTCATCGTTGTGAAAAACAGGGTCAGTTTTCTCAGTGTAACTTGTAACTTCGAATGGTCACTCAATGTTGTAAGTCGAGGACTACCCGTAAAATCAGAACTACTGTACGGAACTTCTTGTAAAACAATCCAGGTGAGCTGGAAAGGGATAATCGAAGGGCCGGAGGTGGCCTGGGGGGCATAAAATGCCCAGGTCTGGTCAACCTGTTACTTCAGGTGCCATCCTCTTCCTCTTCCTCTTTGCAGGACGGAGCTTCACTTCAACCACCTGGCGGAGAACAACGTCTTCGGCATCGTGCCTCTGTCCAAGGTACCAATGCTGGTTGGAAGGGTGGACTGCTGAGGAGCGGGACAAGACCTGGGATGGATGTTGACCAATATCTACCAGGCCTAAAGGTCTATGGAGATTCTCCAGTCATCCAGGTCATGTCATGGTTATCCCAAAGGTGCTTTTTTTTCCAAGAGGCCACTGGACTTTCTGATTTTTCTCCAAAGACATTTCTCTTCTCATCCAAGAAGCTTCTTCTGCTCTGACTGGATGGTGGGGAAGGGAAGGATTGATCCTCCTTGAAGACAGATGGTCATTTGCATCCTTTGAGAGCAGTGTTTCTCAACCTTGGAAGCTTGAAGATGGGTGGACTTCAACTCCCAGAATCCCCCAGCCAGCAGCGCTGGCTGGGGGATTCTGGGAATTGAAGTCTACCCATCTTCAAGCTCCCAAGGTTGAGAAACACTGTTTTAGAGGGTCTTTGAGTCCACTTGAAGGTTTACCTGTGTCCTCAGGGTCACCTGAGTGGGTGTGGAGCTTTTTTGGAACTGCTGAAAGGAACTGCGTTGTAGACCAGAGGTAGATGAGTTCATACCCCTCCCCTTCTCAGAGGAGGCTCCACACCCATTTGCACCACTCAGGTGACCATTGAGGACACAGACAAAACTCCCAGGTTTCCTCAACGTCTCTCTCAAAGGATGCAAAGGACCAGCTGTCTGCAAGGAGCCTTGGTGGTGCAGCAGATTAAAGTGGTGTTAAAGTGACACCAGCTGCCTGCAATGACTGCAAGTTCAAATCTCACCAGGCTCCAGGTTGACTCAGCCTTCCATCCTTCCAAGGTAGGTAAATTGAGGACCCAGATTGTTGGGGGCAATAAGCTGACTTTGTATAAAAAAACACACCGCTTGGGGGGGGGGCGAAAGCCCTACTAAGCAGGTAGATACATAAGTATGAAGGCTGTTGCTTAACGCATTGTAAGCTGCCCTGAGTCTCCGGAGAAGGGTGGCATATAAATTGAACCAATAAATAAATAAGGCGTATAAATCCTTCCTTTCATCATCCAGTCAGATTTGAAGAAGCTTCTTGGCTGCGAAGCGAAACGTCTTCAGAGAAAAACCAGGAAGCCCTGGGACAATCTACCCAGAAATCTTTGGGATGATCCACCAGGCCTCTTCCGCCGAAGCCGTGTCTTCTCCCCGCACGGCGCCAACCGGCTGCTCTGCTGGAAGAAAGCCGCCACAAAAATTATCCGCCTCGCTCCGAGTTGTGGAGGAGCCTCTCTTCCCATGTCTAAAGGGTTTACGCGGAGTTTTAATTAAAGGCTTACCTGCTTTTTCATCCCCGCCGGGAGAGGATCTGAGCGAGATCTCCCGGCCTAACCCTGCTCTAGCGGAGTAACCCTCTTGTTATCCTTGCGGTTGGCGCTTAAAAAAAAAAAAAGACTTCGGGAGATTTTTTTTATTTACAATAGTCTTGATTTTTTTTCTTCCTGGTTTTTTCCTTTCTTTTTCTCTTGGGCTGCAGCCGGAGGAGAAGCAGAAAGCAGCTCAGCAGTTCAGCAAGCTGCAAGCGGCCATGAAGGTGATGGGCATCTCCGGCGAGGAGCAAAAGGCCTTCTGGCTTGTCCTGGCCGCCATTTGTCACCTGGGGGCGGCTGGTGCCACCAAAGGTAAGGTGGGGGTGGGGGCGCATTTAGCATTTTGGAAACCATCCCACAAGCTCTGGACAACAAACCTTCACCCTTATCCTAAACCCCAGTTATAGATCTAGAAAGAGTGCAGACAAGAGCAACCAAGAGGATTGGAGCAGGGGTGAAATGTAAAATTTGTTATTACCGGTTCTGTGGGCGTGGCTTGGTGGGTGGGTGGGGTTAATATGACTGAGTGGGCGTGGCCAACTTTCTTTTTTTAAAAAAAAACTTTTAAAAGCATTTTTTCTACAACCTCTTCGGCCGAAAAGGTTGTAGAAAAAGAATTGCCTTTAAAAGCCTCTGACGATCCCAGCTGAGCTGCCCGATCATCAGAGGCTTTTTTTTTTTTTACTTTTAAAGGCATTTTTTCGGCTGAAGAGGTTGTAGAAAAAATGCTTTTAAAAATTAAAAAAAAAAGCCTCTGATGATTGCGGAGGCTCAGCTGGGCAATGGGGGAGGGGGCAGGGATTTTTGCTACTGGTTCTCCAAACTACCCACCGCCATCGCTACCGGATCAGGCGATCCGATCCGAATCGGGAGCATTTCACCCCTGGATTGGAGGCTAAAACATACGATGAACGGTTGCAGGAACTGGGCATGGCTAGTCTCGTGGTTAGCAACAGATGGAAATCCATCAAGGTGAGAAGCAATCTAGAATTAAGGAGAAATTTCCTGACAGCGAGAACAATTAACTCCAGGAAGAATTTACCTGCGGAAGTTGTGTATGGTCCATCACTGGAGGTTTTTAAGAAAAGATTGGACTGCCACTTGTCTGGAATGCTATAGGATTTCCTGCCTGAGAAGGGGGTTGGACTAGAAGACCTCCAAGGTCCCTTCCAACTCATATATTTATTTGTTCATCGTTTAATGACCCCGTAATCCCTGGCGGGCTGGAATCGGGGCAACTGATTGGAGCTGAGTGTTTAATGGCCGGTTGCCCTTCCTGTCGCCAATGTGGAGGGTTTTTTCCCCCCCAGCAGATACATTCTCATTGTGCCCAGAGTGAGAAATATCAGCCTCTACCTAGGATCGAGCTCACAGCCTCCTGATTGTGAGGGGAGTGAGCTCCACCCCTGGCCCTCTTCCAACTCTGTTATGCTGCTAATTAATTAATTAATCGATCAGCGGGAGGTGTGAGAGCTCCATCACTGGAGGATTTTAAGAAGAGACTGGAGAGCCCCTTGTCTGGGGTTGGCTGGATGGATGGATGGGAAGGAAGGAAGGAAGGGAGGGAGGGAGGAAGGAAGGAGAGAGAAGGAGGGCAACAGATAGAAACTAATCAAGGAGGGAAACAATTTGGGATTAAGGAGAAACTTCCTGACAGTGAGGACAATTAACCAGTGGAACTGCTTGCCACCAGGAAATTGTGAATGCTCCATCACTGGAGATTTTCAAGAAGAGACCAGACAACCGGTCTAGCCTGATCCCTGTTGAATTTTTAAAATTTTTTAGAGTTGTAGGGTTGTTGTATTTTAATATTTATTTGTTTTTAATTTTCAGCCAAAGTTTATATGGGTTTTATAATTTTTAACTTTTATGTACTGTTTTTTATTCGGCTGTTCACCGCCCTGAGTCCGTAAGGAGAAGGGCGGTATATAAATTTAATTAATAAATAAATAATAAATAATAAACCATGATTCTAGGTTCTATTTGAGCCACGTCCTTCCCTTTCAAGAAAAGGCAAGTTTCTCTCTCCAAGTCGAAAAGAGGGACCATCCCTCATTGCTAGAGACCCCTGCAAGGAAGGATACCTCCCCCCCCGCCCATGCACGTTCTCATTTGAAGCGAGAAGGACAAAGAGAAACTCAACTAGCCCATCCAGAATTCTCCACACCTGCTTGGCTGCGTTCGGCTTATCTCATTTATTTGAAGCATTTTCCTCTGGGTTTTTATTATTATTATTATTGTTATTAAACTTAAAAAAGCTTCCAAAGTAGGTCAGAGGAAGTTTGGAAATAATCCCTGGGCTGGTTTGGACTTTCAAGGAGTTTAAAGGGAGATGGGAAACGTGAGAAGAAAGGAAACTCGAGGCCCAGTTCTACAAACAAGTTTTTGAAAAGCCCCGTTGGAGCTGAAAGGAGAAAGAAGGGCAGGATTTCTTAGCAAATTTAGAAGGGGTGGGGCTTCCACTCCCAGAATTCCCCAGGTTTAACAGATTAACAGAGTTGGAGGGGACCTTGGAGGTCATCTAGTCCAACCCCCCCACCCAAGCAGGAGACCCGACACCATTTTTGACCGATGGCCGTCCAGTCTCTTCTTGAAAGCCTCCAGGGATGAAGCTCCCACAACTTCTGAAGGCAACTTCTGTTCCATGGGTTGATTGTTCTCATTGTCAGGAAATTTCTCCTTATTTCCAGGTTGAATCTCTCCTGGGTCAGTTTCCATCCATTTTTCCTTGTCTGGCCTTCCAGTGCTTGGAAAAATAGCCTGACCCCCTTCCTCCTCTCTGGGGCAGCCCTCCAATATTGGAAGATGCTCTCCTGTCTCCCCTGGTCCTTCTCTTCCCTAGACCAGCCAGGCCCAGTTCCTGCAACCGTTCATCCTATGTTTCAGCCTCCAGTCCCCTCATCATCCTGGTTGTTCTTCTCTGCACTCTTTCCAGAGTCTCAACCTTTTTTTTATAGTATGGGGACCAAAACTGGATGCAGGATTCCAGGTGTAGCCTTACTAAGGTTTTATAGAGTGGGAGTAGTACCTCATGTGATCTTGGTTGAGGTTTATTTATCATTTATTTATTGGTTCGATTTATATGCCGCCCTTCTCCGGAGACTCAGGGCAGCTTAAAATGCGTTAAGCAATAGCCTTCATACTTTTGTATATATACCTGCTTAGTAGGGCTTTTGGCCCCCCCTAAGCGGTGTACTTTTTTAATACAAAGTCAGCTTATTGCCCCCACAATCCGGGTCCTCATTTCACCTTAGAAAGGATGGAAGGCTGAGACAACTTTGAGCCTGGTGGGATTCGAACTCGCAGTCATTGCAGGCAGCTGGCAGCTAAGTGCTACTTAACAGCACTTTAGTCCGCTGCACCACCAAGGCTCTTAAGGTTCTCCTTAGGTTCTCTTACTTAAGCAGGGGGCTGGACTAGAAGACCTCCAAAGGTCCCTTCCAGCTCACTCTGTTCCGTTGATTCAAGGACTTCCAGGGGAAAACAGCATCCCAATCATAAAAACGGAACTGGCAGCGGCCATTTTATTCTGGTGCCACCAGCAGATGGCAAGCCTGCCTAAGCTTTCATGCTGGCCAGCTGCGCTGTGGGTCCGTTAGGCACAATTTTTAGGTTGGTCTGTGTGAGTTGAAGAGGTCTTCATTCCTGGCAAAAACACAAACAGAGAGTCCTCGACTTACGACCACGATGGGGGGGGGCATAATTTCTGTGGCTAAACAAGTTGACCATTAAGTGAGTTAAGACTGATTTTATGAACTTGAGTTTATGAGCCTGAGTGGCGTAGGAGGCTAATGCTTCCTACTAAAGGCAGCATTTAACATCCAGCTGCCTGCAATTACTGTAAGTTCGAATCTCACCAGGCTCAAGGTTGACTCAGCCTTCCATCCTTTCTAAGGCAGATAAATCAAGGACCCAGTTTGTGGGGGCAATAAGCTGACTTTGGATAAATATACAAAAGTATGAAGGCTATTGCTTAATGCATTGTAAGCTGCCCTGAGTCTCCGGAGAAGGGTGGCATATAAATCAATTTTTTTAAAAAAAACTTCTTTGCCATGGTCGTTAAACGAATCTGGCTTCCCCCGTTGATTTAGCTTGTCGCAAAACTGACTGGAAAGGTTGCAAACAGGGATCCTGTGACTTTCAGACCATGCAACTGTCATAAATGCGGGTAGTCCTCGACTTACAACGGTTCATTTAATGACCAAAGCTACAATGGCACTGAGAAAAGTGACTTACGACCCTTTTTCACACTTACAACTGTTGCAGCATCCCCATGGTAATGTGATCGAAATTCAGACATGTGACAACTGATGCATAGTTATGACGGTCGCTGTGTGCCGGGGGGGTCACACAATCCCATTTTGGGACCTTCTGACAAGCAAAGTCAACGGGGCAGGCAGATTCGATTAACAAGTGTGTGTAACTTCACAACTGCGGTGATTCACTTAACAACCACGGCAAGAAAAGTCGTAAACTGGGGAAAAGTTCACTGAACAAATAAATGTTTCACTTAGCAACACAAATTTGGGGCTCAATTGTGGTCATACCTCAGGGACTACCTGTACCCGCCGGTTGCAGAGCCTCCAGATTTTGATCCCGCGACCACCGGGATGCTACAACGGTCATTAAGTGTGAAAAACAGCCATGAATCACTTTATTCAGTGCGGTTGCAATTTGGAACGGTCGCTAAGTGAATGGTTATAACTCGAGGACTACCTGTACTATGGAATGAATTCAAGAGTGGTTTCCTACCGTACTTTGGGCAATTAGTATCTCTAACTTTAAGACCGTGAACTTCAACTCCCAGAATTCCTCAGCCAGCAGACTGACTGGGGGATTCTGGGAGTTGGAGTCTGCCCATCTTAAAGCAGGCTGGCTGGGGGATTCTGGGAGTGGAAGTCCATCCCTCTTCCAGTTGCTAAGTTTGAGAAGCTCTGCTCTAAGGTTTGCCCCTCTCTAGCTAAAGCAGGGGTCTCCAACCATGGTATGTGGACCAGGCCACGGCGTGCCAGAAGCCGCCCAAACAAGCAAAGTCCCCTCTCTGGTCCACTGAAAAACCTGTCTCCACAGAACTGGTCCCTGGGGTCTCAAAGATTGGGGGGGGGCACTGAGCTAAAGGATCTTGGGGGGGGGGGGGAACCTAAGAGCCATATCTCCATTGCTTTACTCTGTTGGCTCTAACACCCGGCGGGGATATAATGTGCTCCAGATTTTGCATTTCCCTGGCAAGGAGCATCAACGTCCTGTTTGCTTTGAATGTGAGGGAGGGTCTTCCGCCTCAAACCGCTCCCCCCACTTTATTTCCCCTGGGGTGTTTGTGTGCGTTGTTGGTGCCGCGTCCGCCTTCTAACTCACTCTTTTTGTGTTTGCATGGTGCATGCCGTCCCTTGTGCAATTCAGACAGCAGTGAAGGTAACGTGCTCTCCGTTAACCTCCAAGGCCATCTCCTTTTGACCTCTCCCTCTCTTCTTCTCCTCCTTCCCTCCGTTTCTTTGCATCCAGCTTTCGGGCCTCGCGTGTCTGTCTGTCCTTCTGCCGTCGGTTCATCACACCTGGCCTTTCAACACTTTTTCACAGGGCCCCCTCCCCCAGGTGTGGCAGTCAAGATGGCGGCTACGAACGGTTCAATCGAAGCTCTCCGCAGTTTCCACCTGAGTCAGGAGGGGCTTCTGTTGAACCGGGGGGCTCGTCGTCTTGAGTTTTTCGACCATCCCTTGCGGACCCCTCTCCCCACCTCCCCCTACATTTTCAGATGGGACACAGCAAGGTTTTCCAGTCACGGAAAGAAGCAACCTAGAAATAAGGAGAAATTTCCCGACAGTGGGAATAATTAACCCTTGGAACGACTGGACACAAGAAGTTGTGGGTGCTTCGACACGGGAGGCTTTTCAAGGAGAGATTGGACAGCCGTTTGTTTGGACTGGAATGGTTGAGCAGGAGGTTGGTCTAGAAGGCCTCCAAAGGTCCCTTCCAGCCTTAGGATTCTATAAGGAAAAAGGAGGAAAAAGGAGAGGAAGGAAGGAAGGAAGGAAGGAAGGAAGGAAGGAAGGAAGGAAGGAAGGAGAAAGAAAGAAAGAAAGAAGAGAAAGAAAGAAAGAAAGAAAGAAAAAGGAAGGAAGGAAGGAAGGAACAGGGAGGGAGAGAGGAAGGAAGTATAGCAGAATAACAGAGTTGGAAGGGACCTTAGAGGTCTTCTAGTCCAACCCGCTCCTCAAATAGGAAACTCTATACCATTTCAGACAAATGGTTATCCAACATCATCTTAAAAACTTCCAGTGTTGGAAAAGGAAAGAAGGAAGGAAGGAAGGAAGGAAGGAAGGAAGGAAGGAAGGAAGGAAGGTTTTTCTTGCACACTAACCCACCCACCCACCCACCCACCCACACACACACACACACACACACACAAATGGCTGCCTGCCCTGCTTATCCTGGCAGTGCAGCTAAGACGGCTGACCTCCCATCTCATCTCATCAACTTCCTAACGACATTTTCATTAGGACATTCTGGGCTGCCGCTCGTCCTCTCTGCTCCTGGCTCTTGTTCTTCCCTCTCATGCACGATGAATAACGACAAGGCCGGGCGAGGGTCCTGCCCCTGGGGACCCTGATCGAGCCCCCTCCCCCCCTTAATGCAATTGTCCTTCCCTCCGCTGGTTCCCCGGCCACGGAAGAGCCTGGGGAAACGTCTGCGGGGAATCTGCTGCGTCGGCTCTCAGGCCAGGGAGGGAAGCAGCTTGGCTTCCTTGGAGGTTTTTCCCTGAAAAGGTTTTACTTCTCATCCAAGAAGCTCCTTCCTTCCTTCCTTCCTTCTTCCCTCCCTCCCTTCCATTTTTCCTTCCTTCCTTTCTTTCTTTCTTTCTTTCTTTCTTTCTTTCTTTCTTTCCTTTCTTCCTTCCTTCCTTCCTTCTTTCTTCCCTCTCTCCCTTCCTTCCTTCGATCTTCCTTCCTTCCTTCGATCTTCTTTCCTTCCTTCTTTCTTTCTTCTCTCCCTCCCTCCCTTCCATTTTTCCCTTCATTTCCCTTTCTTTCTTTCTTTCTTTCTTTCTTTCTTTCTTTCTTTCTTTCTTTCTTTCTTTCTTTCCTTCCTTCCTTCCTTCCTTCCTTCCTTCCTTCCTTCCTTCCTTCTTTCCTCCCTTCCTTCCTTCGATCTTCCTTCCTTCCTTCTTTCTTTCTTCCCTCCCTCCCTCCCTACCTCCCTTCCATTTTTCCCTTCATTTCCCTTTCTTTCTTTCTTTTTTTCTTTCTTTCTCTTTTTCCTTCCTTCCTTCCTTCCTTCCTTCCTTCCTTCCTTCCTTCCTTCCTTCCTTCCTTCCTTCCTTCCTTCCTTCTTTCTTCCCTCTCTCCCTTCCTTCCTTCCTCCCTTCCTTCCTTCCTCCCTCCCTCCCTTCCATTTTCCTCTTCTTCTTTCCATCCCATTTCCTTCCTTCCTTCCTCCCTCCCTCCCTTCCATTTTTTCCCTTCTGTTTTTTCTGCCCATTTTCCTGGTTTTCTCCTTCCTCCCTTCCTTCTTTCCCTCCTTCCCATTTCACTTTTTTTTCCTTCTTGTTTTCCCAGATTCCTCCCTCCCTCCTCCACATTTCCTTCTTTCCCTCCCTCCCTTCCATCCATCTGTCTTTCTTTTTCCTTTTCTCTCTCTGAAGAACTGAAGAAGCCTCTTGGATGAGAAGCGAAACATTTTCAAAGAAAAAAAAAACACGCAAGAAAGTCCACTTGCCCTTTATAAAATCTCTGTCCCCTTCTTTGGGGTGGGGGTGGGGTCTGTGGGAGGGATGAGTGCCCTGCCCAGGTGTGCTGGTCCTCCTTGCCCTGGGCTGGCATGGGGGCCCCCTTCCTTCCTGGGCTCACCCCCCCCCCCCCCGTTGGTCTCTTCTCTTCCAGCTGGGAGGAAGCAGTTTGCCCGCCACGAGTGGGCCCAGAAAGCCGCCTACCTCCTGGGCTGCAACCTGGAGGAGCTCTCCTCGGCCATCTTCAAGCAGCAGCCCAAAGGCTCCCTGCAGAGGTCCACCTCCTTCCGCCAGGGGCCTGAGGAGGCGGGGCTGGCCGACGGCTCAGGTGAGTGGCCAGGCCTGGGCAGAGCCCCAACTCGGGGCCGCAGGGCGGTTGGGACTTCAAAGGAGCCCTGGGCCGGAGGTCGGCTGCCCCACGACGAAGGCGCCCGGTTGAGTGGCCCCGGTGGTGACGGCCAGGGGTGGTTCACAGCTGGGGGGTTGGGAGGCCCCCAAATTAGGGGCCAGGCAAGGCGATTGGCTGGGCAGGGGGCTGGTCCAGGAGCGGCTGGAAATAAAAGAGGGAGATTGAAAGAGGGAGATTGAGTTGGGGGTCAGCTCTACCCCCACCCCCCCATGAAATATTCAGCCTTGATCAGGGCGGGGTGGAAAGGGGGGCTCCATGGAATCCATGCGTTACTTCAGGGAATCCCTGCGCTGCAACATTTGAGTTCGTTCTTTCTTTTTTTCTTTCTTTCTTTCTTTCTTTCTTTCTTTCTTTCTTTCTTTCTTTCTTTCTTTTTTTTCTTTCTTTCTTTCTCTTTCTCTCTCTCTCTCTCTCTCTTTCTCACACACACACACACATACACAACACAATGCAACATTTGAATCCTTTCTTTCTTTCTTTCTTTCTTTCTTTCTTCTTCTTTCTTTCTTTCTTTCTTTTTTCGTTCTTTCTTTCCTTCCCTCCCTCTCTTTCATTTCCTCTCTCTCTCTCTCTCTCTTACACACACACTGCAACATTTGAGTCTTTCTTTCTCTCTCTCTCTCTCTCTCTTTCTTTCTCCCTCCGTCTCTCTCTCCCTCCCTCTTTCATTTCCTCTCTCTCTCACACACACACTGCAACATTTGAGTCTGTCTGTCTGTCTTTCTTTCTTTCTTTCTTTCTTTCTTTCTTTCTTTCTTTCTTTCTTTCTTTCTTTCTTCCTCTCTCTCTCTCTCTTTTTTCTCTCTCTCCCTCCCTCTTTCATTTCCTCTCGCTCTCTCTCTCTCTCTCTCTCTCTCTCTCACACACACACACACACACACACACACACACAAGGTAAGCAGCCGTTTGGATTCGGCCTGTGAAGGATGCCTCCTCAGCACCCGATGAATGAGAGGAGGAGGCACTCCGCTGGGTGTTGTGCAGAAGGGGAAGGGGTTTCCCCCAAAACTCTGACCTATTTAGTTATCGGGGGGGGGGGTTGTAATGCCCCTTTTAGCTGGATAAGAGCATCCTCCCCCCTTCTTCACTTCTCAGAGCCTGGACCTGGGCAAGAGATGTTCCCCACCCATCCAATGTATCCCGAGCCCTTTGGGGACCCCCAACTCATTTCTGGTGCTGCAGAGGGGTGGGACAGGGGTCCCGTCCAGGCAGCACCCACCTCACCTCCCCCCTCCCCTTTTGTCTCTCTGCAGGTCCCAAAACCTCTGCCTTGGAGTGCTTGGAAGCCCTGGCCTCCGGCTTGTACTCAGAGCTCTTCACTCTCCTCATCTGCCTACTCAACAGGTAAGGGGCTACAGGTGTCTCTTCTTCCCTTGCACCCACCCTCCTCTTTTCCCATCTCTGGCCATTAACAGGCTCCGTCAGTGTCCGAGATCTGGCCAGACACAACCCCCCCCCCCAAAGGCCAATGGGGGTTGGGCTTTTTACACCTAGCTGAGTTTTTCCCCTTCTGCCCTCCCCCCCCCATATAGCTCCACAACCTCCCAAGAGATGGGGGGGCTTTGTCCTTTCTCCAAGAGGGTGGGGGCTGTTCAGGATATTGTTGTGTTAACCAACCAGCAGAGCGTAGAGCACAGAAAAACGGTGCTGAGAGCAGTGAATAACATACATACAAACTGGTTTATCAAAGTTTTTACTTTACTTTGTAGTGGAAAAACAATTGCATAGTCTTTAGTCAATCCAAGTCTTTAGCCATTCAGATCAGTCCAGAGTTACAGAAATCTTCTTACTATACAAAACAGCAGTAGGTCATAAACAGCAAGTTCACGCTGGTAACAAATCACGATGATAGCAGATCCATCCACGGTGAGAGCACCTCCATCCACGATGGCAACAGTTCCAGCAATGACTATAGTTCAGCTCCCTTCTTATGTACAGTTTAAACTAGTGATTATCCAATTAGGATAGGAGGAGCCAGCAGCACAATGACTCAACAGTACCCTTAGGATAATTGGAGTCAGCGGTCAGCCAGCAGTTAGTACAATTACTCAGCATTACATCTTAAAGACATAGAATACATTTTCATGTGTTCATATATTGCTTGGACAACCTGTTCGGCTTACACCATATCCTAACAGGGGCAACACCTGTGCAGCTTCAGGTAAAGGGACCCCACCAGGCAATAAACTGGATTGTAACAGGAGCCTTCGTCCACAAACCCTTGGTACTGGGGTCTCTAGTTTTGGGGTCCTTTCTCCCCCCCCTCTCTCTTTTTAATGTTTTTCAAAATATAAAATGCAAAGTAAAAAAACCCAAAAAAGTAGTGGGAAACTAAGAAGAGGCGGAAAGAAATGTAGTGTAAAGGGAGGAAAGGAAACTTCCAACTCTCTTTAGCACAGTAGAAGATAATCGACATGCCAACCACAACTTTTCGCTTTTACACAACAAAAGTGTGTAGAAGCCATTTCTAGAACCAGGAGCCTGCCTAGTTCACAAAAATAAAATCAAAGTTTCATTTATTTATTTTTTTTACGTTGAAAGAACAAAATCCGGAAGCAATTTCAGAATAGAAACAAGGTTAGATAGGCTCTCTTCTTTGGATAAAAAAAAATCAGTTTAGTTTTAGTCCTTTCTCCATTCACACACATATGGTACCCACATCTCCTACCAATACAGGCAGTCCTCAACTTACAACCATCCGTTTAGTGACCAAAGTTACAACAGCACTGAAAAAAAGCGACTTAACGGCCGGTTTTTCACACTTACGACCGTTCCAGTGCCCTCATGGTCACAAGATCAAAATCTGGACACTTGTCAACTATCTCCTATTTATGACGGTGGTCGCAGTGTCCCAGGGTCACGTGATCCATTCTTGCGTCCTTCTAAAGCCGAGAAGAGGGGGGGAGTCAGATTTGCTTAATGACCCCACGCTTCACTTAGCAGCGATTCGTTGAACGACTGTGGCAAATACTCACTCCGCGGCTGCCTCTCATAGCCAGGGAAATTCCAGGCTCTTATCACCGTCGTAAGTTGAGGACTGCCGATGCTGGGATTTTCTGAGGCCAAGTTCAGCATGTCCTTCTGTCGGGCTAATTTTCTGCCGCTTGATTTTTTATTTTTATTTTTGGACAATAGGCTAATTAGCTGTGAAAATCTTCTCCCGCTTAACGAGGCTCTGTTGCCACAACATCGTAATGCGCAAATGCCATGTTTGAGGATGATTTTAAGAAATCATTTCATTCTACATATTTAGTGACATGACCAAAATGGGCTTCCTCCTTTATTGACATTATAGCAAAGCCCTGCGTGGCAGCAGAGTGGTGCGGTGGCCTAGAGGTGGCGCTGTCGCCTGTGAGTTTGATCCTAGGTAGAGGCAGATATTTCTCTCTCTGGGCTCAATGGGAATATATCTACCGAGCAAAACTCCTCATCGGCAACAGGAAGGGCATCTGGCCAGTCAGAGCTCTGCTAGCTCCATTCAGTTGCCCAGACTCCACCCCGCAAGCGATTATGGGGGTCATTAAACGAGGATGATGAAAGCCATGCGATGCCTGTGATTATATATCTTTTTTTTTTGTTTTCTTATTTTAATAAAAATCACCTATAATTGGAATCTGGAATCGTACCAAATAAAGGTCGAAGGCATGGATGGACAGGCAGGGTTATTAAAAGGTACCGGTATTCCTCGACTTACGACATAAGTGAGGCCAAAATTTCCTAGGCTAACCGAGACCGTTTAGAGTGAGTTCTTTGAGCTGTTTTACGACTTTAAGCAAATCACTGCAGCTGTTAACTAACACTGGTTGTTAAACGAATCGGGCTTCCCCCCACTGATTTTGCTCATTGGAAGATCGCAAAAAGGGGATCACGTGACCCCAGGACACTGCAACTGTCATAAGTATGAATCAGTGGCATAACGTCCAAATTCTGCCCATGAGACCATGCGACGGTCATAAGGATCAAAAACAGTCGTAAGTCTCTTTTTTCAGTGCCCTTGTAACTTCCAACGGTCACTAAGCGAATGGTGGTAAGTCAAGCATTACCTGTAGAGTTAGTCCTTGACGTAGCAAGAGTTCCTTTATTGGTCATTCGGAGTTACAACAGCACTGGAAGACGGGATTTAGGACCATTTCCTGCATTTACGACCGTTCCAGCATCCCCCATGGTCACGTGATCAAAATTCAGGCCCTCGGCAACTGATTCGTATTTATGACGACCCCAGTGTCCCAGGGTCATATGATCCCTTTTTGCGACCCTCCAACAGGCATAGTCAACGGAGAAGCCCGATTCACTTAACAACCTTGAGGCTACCTTAACCGCTTCAGTGTTTCACTTAACAACCTTGAGGCTACCTTACCCACTGCAGTGTTTCACTTAACAACCTTGAGGCTACTTTACCCACTGCAATGTTTCACTTAACAACCTTGAGGCTACCTTAACCACTGCAGTGTTTCACTTAACAACCTTGAGGCTACTTTACCCACTGCAATGTTTCACTTAACAACCTTGAGGCTACCTTAACCACTTCAATGTTTAACTTAACAACCTTGAGGCTACTTTACCCACTGCAGTGTTTCACTTAACAACCTTGAGGCTACATTAACCGCTTCAGTGGTTCACTTAACAACCTTGAGGCTACCTTAATTGCTTCAGTGGTTCACTTAACAACCTTGAGGCTACCGTACACTGCAGTGTTTCACTTAACAATCTTGAGGCTACCTTAACTGCTTCAGTGTTTTACTTAACAACCTTGAGGCTACCTTAATTGCTTCAGTGTTTCACTTAACAACCTTGAGGCTACTTTACCCACTGCAGTGTTTCACTTAACAACCTTGAGGCTACCGTAACCACTGCACTGTTTCACTTAACAACCTTGAGGCTACCTTAACCGCTTCAGTGTTTCACTTAACAACCTTGAGGCTACCTTAACCGCTTCAGTGTTTCACTTAACAACCTTGAGGCTACTTTACCCACTGCACTGTTTCACTTAAGAACCTTGAGGCTACCGTAACCACTGCACTGTTTCACTTAACAACCTTGAGGCTACCTTAATTGCTTCAGTGTTTCACTTAACAACCTTGAGGCTACCTTAACCGCTTCAGTGTTTCACTTAACAACCTTGAGGCTACCTTACCCACTGCAATGTTTCACTTAACAACCTTGAGGCTACCTTAACCGCTTCAGTGTTTCACTTAACAACCTTGAGGCTACCTTAACCGCTTCAGTGTTTCACTTAACAACCTTGAGGCTACCTTACCCACTGCAATGTTTCACTTAACAACCTTGAGGCTACCTTAACCGCTTCAGTGTTTCACTTAACAACCTTGAGGCTACTTTACCCACTGCAGTGTTTCACTTAACAACCTTGAGGCTTCCTTAACCACTGCAATGTTTCACTTAACAACTGTGTCAGGAAAGCTTATCAGGCAGGACAAAAAACTCACTGCCCTGCTTAGCGACCCAAATTTGGGTGGGGGGTGTCAGTCGTGGTTGTAAGCCGAGGACTACCCCTAATGTCCTTTTGTCCAACGAGCCAAGCGGAATTGCTGCCCAGGGGGACAGAAACCCAGGACCCTGCCGCATCATTCCACACACACCCCCCAACCCCCCCGGCCTCCCTCTCTTTCCCCGCAGGGCGCTGAAGTCCAGCCAGCGGTCCTTGTGCTCCATGATGATCGTGGACACGCCCGGCCTGCAGAACCCCGAGATGGCCGGACAGAGCCGGGGGGCCACGTTTGAGGAGCTGTGCCACAACTACGCCCAGGAGAGGCTGCAGGGCCTCTTTCACGAACGCACCTTCGTGCAGGAGCTGGAGCGATACAAGGAGGTAGGCTTCCCCGGGGAGGGGGGGGCATGGGGGTGGGGGGGAGTGAGCGACTCCCAACCCATAGGAAGAGGGTGGGGGCGTGTGTGTCAGCCTGTTCTCCAAAGACCTGGAAGCAACAGATGGAAACTCATCAAGGAGTGAACTAAGGAGGAATCTCCTGACAGGGAGGACAGTTAACCAGTGGAACAGCTGGCCACCAGAAGTTTGTAAATGCCACAGGAACATTTGTAAAAGCATAGGAGCTTGGGTTGGACTAGGAGACCTCCAGGGCCCCTGTTGTTCTGTTATTAAGGATGGCAACTAGGAGAGAAGCAACCGAGAACTAAGAAATTTCCTGACTCTGAGAACAATTAACCAGTGGAACAGCTGGCCACCAGAAGTTGTGGGTGCTTCATCGCTGGAAGTTTTTAAGGAGAGACTGGACAGTCATTTGTCTGAAATGGTGTAGGGTCTCCAGTTTGAATAGGGGGTTGGACTAGGAGACCTCCAAGGTCCCTTCCGACTTCGTTATTCTATAATTCTATGGGAGGGAGGGAGGGAGGGAGGAAGGAAGGAAGGGAAGGAAGGAAGGGACAGACAGAGAGAGAGAAGGAAAAAGAAAGAGAGAGAGAGAAAGAAAGAAAGGAGAGAAAGAAAGAAAGGAGAGAAAGAAAGAAAGAAAGAAGGGAAGGGAGGGAGGGAGGAAGGGAGGAAGGAAGGAAGGAAAGGGAGGGAGGGAGGAAGGGACACAGAAAGAAAAAGAAAGAGAGAAAGAAAGGAAGAGAGAAAGAAAGAAAGAGAAGAAAGAAAGAAGGGAAGGGAGGGAGGAAAGGAAGGAAGGAAGGAAGGGCAATGGATGGAAACTAATCAAGGAGAGAAGCAACCTGGAATTAAGGAGAAATTTCCTGACTCTGAGAACAATTGACCAGCGGAACAGCTGGCCACCAGAAGTTGTGGGTGCTTCATTGCTGGAAGTTTTTAAGGAGAGACTGGACAGCCATTTGCCTGAAGTGGCGTAGAGTCCCCTGATTGAGCAGGAGGTTGGACTAGAAGACCTCCAACGTCCCTCCCCAGCCTTGTTATTTTGTTCGGCTGAGCTTGCCCTGTGCCGAGATGAGATGGTCGTCTCCAAGCTTGGCAACCCTCCCAGAATTCTGGGAGTTGAAGTCCACAAGCCTTCCAATGGCCAAAGCTTGGAGCTCCCTGCCCTACATGTTGGGCCCTCCAGAGGGCACCTAGACCTTCAAATCCTGCTCTTCACCTTTTCTCCCCATGGGGAATTCTCTCTTTCAGCCCACCCGGATTTTATTTCCTTTCACTTTCCAGGCGGGTGGGAGTGGGGGGGTTGTAGAGGGGGTGGCCGGTGGACTGTCTGCTAACTAACGCACTGACCAGTGGTGTCTCCGTCTCTCCTCTCTCTGGGCGCCTTGGACCTGTGGCCACTGGACACTAATCACACCTCCTCTGTCCCTGCTCTCTAGGAAAACGTAGACCTCTCCTTAGATGCCTTGGAGCCCAGTGTCTCGGGCTCCGTGGCCACAGTGGACGAAGCGTCCCACCAGGCACTGGTAAGATGAATGGGAAACGGGGTTCAAGGCCCCCAACTCTTCCCCAACCCCTCTTCTGTGTCTCCCCTTCCTGCCCCATGCTTGGCTGGCTATGGGACCCCCTGGCCTCGGGGAAGGGTCGGGCTGCGACGTGATACTATAGAAGTTAAGGGCATAGGGAGGCAGTCCTCGACATACGACCACAACGGAGCCCTCCCAGATTTCCGCTGCTAAGAGGGACCGTTTCTTGCCGCCGTTGTTGAGTGAATCGTTGCAGTGGTCGGGTTAACAGAGGCGGTCCATAACCCAGCTCAACTCAACTTGAGACGGTGGTTCAGGGAATTTTGTCCCGTTTTGCGAGTTTCCTTGCCACTTTTGTTAAAGTGAGTCATTGCAGTTGTTGGGGTTAGCAGAGGTCGTCCTCGGCGTAACGACCGTAATTAAGCATAAAGTTTCCGTGGTTAAGCGAGACCGTTGTTCAGTGACTTTTGCCCCATGTTGCTGCCTTTCTTGCCGCAGTTGCTAAGTGAGTCACTGCAGTTGTTAAGTGAGTCACTCAGTTGTTAAGTGAATCTGGCTCCTGGGAATTCTGGGAAGTCCACATTTTAAAGCAGAGGTCTTCAAACTTGACTGCTTTAAGACTGGTGGACTTCAGCTCCCAGAATTCTCCAGCCAGCATAGCATAGCTGGCTGGAGAATTCTGGGAGTTGAAGTCCACCAGTCTTAAAGCTGGCTGGGGAATTCTGGGAGTTTAAGTCCACCAGTCTTAAAGCTGGCTGGAGAATTCTGGGAGTTGAAGTCCACCAGTCTTAAAGCTGGCTGGGGAATTCTGGGAGTTTAAGTCCACCAGTCTTAAAGCGGCCAAGTTTGAAGACCCCTGTTTTAAAGCATGCTGGCTGGGGGATTCTGGGAGTTGGAGTCCACCCCTGTTAAAACCTGCTGGCTGGGGGATTCTGGGAAGCCCTTTCACATTTGCCTCCCTCCCTGATTTTTCCTGTCAAACCCTGCCTGAAGTCCAGCAACTCCCGCCTCAAGGACTGTGTGGTTGTGTTTGTGTTTTTGTGTGTGTTTGTATGGAGAGCAGCTCTTTCTCCCAATTGCTCCCCACTATGTTGCAGGGAGTAATTACGAGGCTTAAGTCTCCGGATTGAATTTCCGTGCAGCCGAAACCTCTTTTATTAAGTATTGATTCTTGGCGGGGAAGTTGCGTTTCCGGGCTGGAGCCGAAGGACGGAGCCGTTCCTACCACCGGCCGCTTGGGCTGGCTCCCCTGTGGGGCTTTGGGGCTGGGCTATGCCAGGCTGGGAGGGGCAGCTGACCCTTCTCGTCCCTCTGCTTTTCCAGACCCCCTCCCCAAATCTCCAGTCCCTGACCATCTGGGGAGATTCTCAACACTCCCAAGTCACGGTTGCCCCGAAGGTAACTGGTTTTTTCTTTGAAAACGTTTTGCTTCTCATCCAAGAAGCTTCTTCAGTTCTCCCACATCCTTCCCTCCCTCCTTCCCTCCCTTCTTTCTTTCTTTCCTTCCTTCCTTCCTTCCTTCCTTCCTTCCTTCCTTCCTTCCTTCCTTCCTCTTGCTCTTTCTTTCTCTCTTTCATGCTGTTTTTCTCTTCTTTCTTTCTTCCTTCCTTCCTGCCTTTCTTTCTTCCTCCCTCCCTCCCGTCTTTCTTTCTTTCCTTCCTTCCTTTCTTCCTCTTCCCATCTTTACTTCCTCCCTTCCTTCCCTCCTTCCCTCTCTCCCTTCTTTCTTTCCTTCCTTCCCTCCCTCCCTGCTTTCTTTCTTTCCTTCCATCCTTCCTTCCTCTTGCTTTCTTTCTTTCTCTCTCTTTCATGCTCTTTCCTTTCTTTCTTTCCTTTCTTTCTTCCTTCCCTCCCTCCCTCCCTCCCTCCCTTCCTTCCTTCCTCTCTCCCTCCTGTCTTTCTTTCTTTTTTTCTTTCTTTTTTTCTTTCTTTCTTTCTTTTTCTCCTTCCTTCCTCTCTCTCTCCCTCCTATCTTTCTTTCTTTCCTTCCTTCCCTCCCTCCCTACGTCTTTCTCTCCCTCCCTCCCGTCTTCCTTCCTTCCTCCTCCCATCTTTCTTTTCCTTCCTTCCTTCCTTCCTTCCTTCCTTCCTTCCCTCTCCTCCCTTTCTTTCCTTCCTTCCTTCCTTCCCTCTCTCCTCCCTTTCCTTTCTTTTTGTCTCTCTTTTCTCTCTCTCTCTCTCTCTCTCTCTCTCTCTCTCTCTCTCTCTCTCTCTCTCCCTCTCCCCCCTCCTCTTTCAGTGTCCCAGTGAAGAAGCTTCTTGGGTCAGGAGCAAAACGTTTTCAAGGAAAAACCCAAGGAAGTCCAGTCAAAAGGGTCTTTTTGGAAAAGCCCCTTTCAGACTCCCATCACCGTTGACAATCCTATAACGTTTTGGGGACCTCCCCGCAGGTTCGCACCCTGGCCCGGACCGACGAAGCCCGTGGCCTGCTGTGGCTGTTGGAGGAGGAGTCCCTCCAGCCTGGGGGCAGCGAGGAGGGTCTTCTCGAGCGGCTCTTCACCCACTACGGCCCACAGGATGGAGACAAAAAAGGTACTCGGGGGAGAAAGGATGCAGAACTAGGATAAACTGGGCTCACCCTGAATCCGGTGGGGTCGCTCTGGTGTCCCAGAAACTGCCTCTCAAGGGGAGCCAAGGATCGGTAGTCCTCGATTTACGACAACAGCTTGTGGGGGCGTGGCTTGGTGGGCGTGGCAGGGGAAGGTTACTGCATAATCCTCATTTCCTCCTGATCAGCTGGGGCTCGGGAGGCAGAGAATAGCTGGGGAGCGGGCCCAGAGTCCTGACTTTTCGCCTCTCTTCCATTGGCAGCCTCCAACCCGCTTCTCCGGAGCAATAAACCTCGGCATTTCTTCCTGGGACACAGCTACGGCACCAACTGGGTGGAGTACGACACCAGCGGCTGGCTGAGCTACGTTCGGCAAAATCCCGCCTCTCAGAACAGCTTGATCCTCCTCCAGGAATCCCAAAAGTAAGGCAGATGGTCTTTGGGGGGAGAGGGGGGTGGCTAGCAAACCCCCTTGGGCTGCCCAGGGAGGCTCTGACCTCAGGCAGGCAGGAGGACCTTCCTCTGAAACTGGAGGCTTTGAAGAAGAGAGAGGACAGCCATTTGTCTGAAAGGGTATAAGGGTCTCCTGCTTAAACAGGGGGTTGCAATAGAAGACCTCCAAAATCCCTTCCAACTGTTAGTCTATGATTCTGGAAGAAAGGAAAGAAGGCAGGCAAGAAGGAAGGAAGGAAGGAAGGAAGGAAGGAAGGAAGGAAGGAAGGAAGGAAGGAAGGAAGGAAGGAAAAAAAATCTGAAAGGAAAAAGGATGAGAAGGAAAATTGTGTTGGAGAAGGAGTGGCAGAACAAGGTGGTAGAATCAAACAAGGCATCTGCCTAGAATCCCTACGTAGCCACAAATGAACCCAAGAAGGAAGGAAAAGGAAAAAGATGAGTAAAATGACAAAGGGAAATGGGGAGGGAGGAAGAAAGAAAGGAGGGAGGGAAGGAAGGAAGATGGGAAAGAGAAAGGGAAGAGGGAAGGAGGGAAGGAAAGAAGAAAGGAAGTGTTATAACAGTGTTATTCTGTTAATTCATCTTGAGGGGAAGGAAGGCACCCACCTTCTCTCTCTCTCTCTCTCTCTCTCCTCTTTCCTTTTCCTTCCTCAGGAAAAGCATCAGCAGCCTCTTCGCAGGCCGAGCCGGGGCCACCACGGTGCTCTCGGGCTCCATCGCGGGCCTGGAGGGGGGCTCCCAGCTGGCCCTGCGCAGAGCCACCAGCATGCGCAAGACCTTCACCACGGGGGTGGCTGCGGTGAAGAAGAAGTCCGTGTGCATCCAGATCAAGCTGCAGGTGGTAAGTCTCTGGTGGTTCTGGGCCCAGAGGAAAATGGGACCCTGTATGTCTAGGGAAAGGCAACTTTAAGATGGGTGGACTTCCAGTCCCAGAATCCCCCAGCCGGCATGCTTTAAGATGGGTGGATTTTAATTCCCAGAATCCCCCAGCCGGCATGCTTTAAGATGGGTGGATTTTAATTCCCAGAATCCCCCAGCCAGCATGCTTTAAGATGGGTGGATTTTAATTCCCAGAATCCCCCAGCCAGCATGCTTTAAGATGGGTGGACTTCCAGTCCCAGAATCCCCCAGCCGGCATGCTTTAAGATGGGTGGATTTTAATTCCCAGAATCCCCCAGCCGGCATGCTTTAAGATGGGTGGATTTTAATTCCCAGAATCCCCCAGCCAGCATGCTTTAAGATGGGTGGATTTTAATTCCCAGAATCCCCCAGCCAGCATGCTTTAAGATGGGTGGACTTCCAGTCCCAGAATCCCCCAGCCGGCATGCTTTAAGATGGGTGTATTTTAATTCCCAGAATCCCCCAGCCAGCATGCTTGAAGATGGGTGTATTTTAGTTCCCAGAATCCCCCAGCCAGCATGCTTTAAGATGGGTGGATTTTAATTCCCAGAATCCTCTAGCTGGCATGCTTGAAGATGGGTGAACTCCAACTCCCAGAATCCCTTAGATACTGGCAGTGGAATTCTGGGAGTCAAAGTCCATCCCTCTTAAAGCATGCTGGCTAAGTAATTCTGGGAGTTGAAATTCACCCCTCTTAAAACATTGCTGCCTGGGGGATTCTGGGACCTGAAGTCCACCCATCTTATAGCGATCTCTCATAGGGACCCAGAGCAGTGTCCATTAAAATATCAAAGCATAAAAGCAGTATATAAACTTTAAAGAGAGACAAGGAGGTTCAAAATTAATGAAAAGGGGATGATGGCCTGTTGGCTGGTGATTGGGGGAGGTCATTGGACAGACTAGCGGTCAGCAGTCCTTTGGAAACAGTCGCCTCTCCTGCCAAGCCCCCCACCCACTCTTGACCGTGGTCTCCTTCTCCCACCCATCAGGATGCCCTGATCGACACCCTCAAGAAGTCCAAGCTGCATTTCGTCCACTGCTTCCTGCCCAAGGCCAACGGCTGGCGAGGCGATGCCAAGGGCCCTTATGCCCAGCGGATGAGCAGCAGTGAGCTGGATTTGCACGGGGAACATTGTGAGGCCGGCCTGATGCAGCTGGAGGTGCCCCTGTTGAGAGCCCAGATCCGGGGATCCCGTCTGCTCGATGCTCTCCGCATGTACCGCCAAGGTGGGTCCCCAACTCCGTGGGCAGGAAGGGGTCAAGAGACGGAGGGAAAGGATTTGGGTACCTTGGACCAGGAACAGGCCTGGCTCACAAAAGAGAAAAATAGAAAACGAACGGCAGAAAAAGAGGTCCATCAAATCCACCCTTTTAATTCATGAATTTCTTGATTACCTTAGGAGGTTATTGTTCTCAATTTTTTGCTTATTTTTATTTCATTTCATTTGTTTACTTTTTTGCCGAATGATGGACATGCGTTTGTCTCAAGCATACCAGAACGGCCATGTGTCCATCTGTGTCTGGGGTGTTTGTGCTCTGGGGGAAGTGAGGGTAGGATTGCTTAATGCACTGTAAGCCGCTCTGAGTCTCTGGAGAAGAGCGGCATATAAATGGAACTAATAATCAGTTGAACTAATTAAACCCCTACCACCACCTAGAGTGATTAGAGCCCAGCAGTATATAAATATATATATAAAAAAGATGTGGAGACTCTAGAAAGAGTGCAGAGAAGAGCAACAAAGAGGATTGGGGAGCTGGAGGTTGAAACATAGGAAGAACGGTTGCAGAAACTGGGTATGTCTAGTTTAATAAAAAGAAAGACCAGGGGAGACATGAGAGCAGTCTTCCAGTATCTCAGGGGCTGCCCCAAAGAAGAGGGAGTCAAGCTATTCTCCAAAGCCCCTGAAGGCAGGACAAGAAGCAATGGGTGGAAACTACTCAAGGAGAGAAGCAAATCTAGAAATTAGGGGAAACCTCCTAACACGGAGCACAATTAATCAGTGGAACAGCTGGCCACCACAAGTTGTGAATGCTCCATCATTGGAGGTTTTCAAGAAGAGATTAGACAACCATTTGAAATGATATAGGGTCTTCTGCTGGAGTAAGGGATTAGACTAGAAGACCTCCAAAGTCCCTTCCAACTCGGTTATTCTGCCTGCTTTCCTTCCTTCCTTCCTTCCTTCCTTCCTTCCTTCCTTCCTTCCTTCCTTCCTTCCTTCCTTCCTTCCTTCCTTCCCTTCTCTCTCCATCACTGAAGGTTTCCAAGAAGAGACTGGGTAGCCATTTGCCTAGGGCTGTGATGGCGAACCTATGGCACAGGTGCCACAGGTGGTACACGGAGCCATAGTGGTGGGCATGCGAGTGTTGCCCTAACTCAGCTCCAGCACGCATGGGCACACCGGCCAACTGATTTTCAGGCCTTCTGGTCCCACCGGAAGTCAGGAAACTGACTGTTTCCGGCCTCCAGAAGGCTTCACGGGGGAGGGGGGGGGAAGGCTGTTTTTGCCCTCCCCAGGCTCCTAGAAAGCCTCTGGAGCCTGGGGAGGGGGAAAAATGGGCCTATTAGGCCCACTGTGCCGTCGCATGCCAAAAGCAGGGGGAAGTGTGGGGGGGTCACGTGTGCATGCAAGGGAGGGCGGGGTGTATTGAATTATGGATGTGGGCACAGGCACCCACGACCCCCCCCTGCTCCCCCCGCTTTTGGGCACGCGACGGCAAAAAGGTTAGCCATCCCTGGTATAGAGTCTTCTGCTGAACCAGGAGTTTGGACTCGAAGACCTCGGAGGTCCCACCCCACTCTCTTATTCTGTTATCTGTAACCTTCTCAACAACTTTCCGGCGGGCTTTAAAAACTCATTTTTTTCAGCTCGCCGGCTTAGCCTGATTCCTGTAAATATTTTATCATTTTAGAGTTTTTATTATCTTTTAAATGAATTAGTTTTAATCTACGGCTATTTATATTTGTTCTTTTACGAAATTTTAACTTTTGTGTATTTGTTTTTAAATTGGCTGTGGACCGCCCTGAGTCCGTAAGGAGAAGGGCGGTATATAAATCTAAATAAATAAATAAATAAATAAACTGTCTCTTCTCAAGCAAAATCAATGGAGGAAAGCCAGGTTTGCTTAATGCCCGCCTGGTTCACTTAACAACGGCAGCGATTTCGCTTAACGACCACGGCAAAGAAGGGTCATACAATCGGACACGACGCAAGTGAAGAACTCTCTTGCCCGGCCGTGGAAATTCTGCTCCCAATTGTGACCGTCAATCAGGGACCCCCTGTTCTCCGTCCCTTCTGCCTCTCCTCCTTGGAAAAGACCCCCCCACCCCCCACCCCAGGTCAGACCACTCCTGCCCCCTCCCCCTTTCTGCAGGAATGCGTGTTTGTTATTGCAAGAGCTGAGTTGCCGATGGCGTGCAGCAAAAATCGGTGTGGTTTCGTGCCGGCAGTTCGGGAATCAATGGCTGACTCGGCAGGCAGGGAAAGGAGCCGTCCGGTCGATGAGGCTGATGATTAATTAAGACCTGAAAAATCAACACAGACTATCTTTGCCCATCAATTTAATTGCAATCCGATAGCGGAATCCGTTCCGGGGGAGCCTTTGCTGCAGCCATGGTGCAGGTTCGAGATCCTCGCCTTCCCTCCGTTTTAATGTTTGGTGTTGCTTCACCAAACGTCCCTGGGAGACACACAAGTTGGACCTTGTGGTGGTGGTGGGGAAGACCAGGGTGGGGGCTTAGAGGCACCCGCGTTCGTCTTCCATCACCCTCTGAGACAAAAAAGGCACTTTAAAATTGCCTCCGTGTACGACCACAGATCTGCGAAATTTCATTTTAATCTGTGCCGATCAGTGCGCATTCACGGTGACCATGAAGTTAGTCTAAGAATTATTAGAATGAATAATGATTAATTATTGGAATTGGAATAATTAGAATTAGAATGGGAATTAGAATGAAGAGTTAGAATTATTAGAATTAGAATAATTGGAATTAGAGTTATTTATTTATTTATTTATTTATTATATTTCTATACCGCCTTTCTCCCGCAGGACTCAAGGCGGTGTACAGTCAAGAAAAAATAAAAGATACATAAACATCATAAAATTGATAATTAAAATTATAGCATAGTTTAGCCCAAATAAATAAAACCCAGAATTATATAATATTTTAATCATTCCCAGTTAACGTGCTTAGCCCTGCCTGATTGAACATCAGGGTCTTGAGGGCACAGTGGAAAGCACGGAGATTAGCGATGTTTCGTATATCAGGGGGCAGTTCATTCCAAAGGGTTGGATCCCTTACAGAGAAGGCCCTCCCCCTGGGAGTCACCAGTCGGCACAATTCGACTCACGGTACTCTGAGTCGTCCCTCCCTGTGAGAACGAACTGGTCGGTGGGAGGCTATTGGTGACAAAAGACGGTCTCGTAAGTACCCAGGCCCTAAGCCATGGAGTGCTTTAAAGGTGATAACTAACACCTTGAATCGCACCCGGAAGACCACCGGGTGCCAGTGCAGCTCGCGTAGGAGAGGTGTTACATGGGCACAACGAGCTGCACCCATAATCACCCGCGCGGCCGCATTCTGGACCAGTTGGAGCCTCCGGGTGCTTTTCAAGGGGAGCCCCATGTAGAGAGCATTGCAGTAGTCCATACGGGAGGTGACTAGGGCATGAGTGACTGTGCGCAAGGCATCCCGATCCAGAAAGGGACGCAACTGGCGGATCAGGCGAACCTGATAAAAGGCCCCCCTGGCCACGGCCGTCAAATGGGCTTCTAAAGATAGCCGTGAGTCCAGGAGGACACCCAAATTGCAGGCCCACTCTGTGGGGAGCAAGGTCTCATCCCCAATTGTCAGTGATGGTACCAGCTGACTATACCGGGATGCTGGAAGCCACAGCCACTCAGTCTTGGAGGGGTTGAGTCTGAGTTTGTTTCTCCCCATCCAGATCCGTACGGCCTCCAGGCAACGGGACATCACAGCAAGGGCATCGTTGGGGTGGTCTGGAGTGGAGATGTATAGCTGAGTGTCATCAGCATACTGATGAACATTCACCCCAAAACCACGGATGATCTTGCCTAGCGGTTTTACAGAAATGTTGGACAGAAGGGGTGAGAGGACCGACCCTTGCGGCACCCCACAAATAAGGTGCCTCGAGGTCGACCTCTGCCCCCCTGCCAACACAAACTGCGAACGGTCAGAGAGAAAGGAGGAGAACCACCGAAGCACGGTGCCCCCTATTCCTAACCTCTCCAGACGGTGCAGTAGGATACCATGGTCGATGGTGTCAAAAGCCGCTGAGAGATCTAATAGGACCAGAATAGAGGAGCAACCTCTAAAGTTAGAGTTAGAATAATTAAAATTAGATTTGGAATTAGAGTTAGAATAATTAGAATAATTAAAATTAGAATTGGAATTGGAGTTAGAATTATTAGAATTATTAGAATAGAGCTGGAAGGGACCTTGGAGGTCTTCTAGTCCAGCCCCCTGTTCAAATAGGAAAACCCTATATCAGTAATGGCTAACCTTATGCCGTCACGTGCCAAAAGCGGGGGTGGGGGAATGGGGATGTTGTGCGCACTCACCCCCCAAATTCTATGTGCTCTGTCCCCTGCACATGTGCGCACAACCCCCCTGTGCGACCCCCGCTTTTGGCATGCGATGGCATGATGCGCCCAATAGACCCATTTTTCACCCTCCCCAGGCTCCAGAGCCTTTCTAGGATCCTGAGGAGGGCGAAAACAGCCTTCCCCACTCCCCCGGAGGCCCTTCGGAGGCCAGCAATGGCCTGTTTGCCAACTTCCAGTGGGACCAGAAGGCCCGTTTTTCGCCCTCCCCAGGCTCCAGAACCTTTCTAGGAGCCTGGGGAGGGCGAAAACAGCCTCCCCTCCCGAAACCCTCTGGAGGCTGGAAACTTCCGGTGAGACCACTGGTGAATTGCCCTCACTGTGAGGAAATTCCTCCTTAGTTCCAAGTTGCTTCTACTCCTTGCTTAGTTTCCATCCCTTGTTTCTTGTCCTGCCTTCTGGTGCTCTGGTGCATAGGTAAAGCTCAAAATCCCCGTTGCTAGGCGAGGGAGTCATTCAATGAATTGCGGCCCCTTTTTTTGACCTTTTCTTTGTGCCACGGTTGTTAAATGAATCACAAATGAACCATGCGGTCGTTAAGCGAAAATCCAGCTCCTCCCACTGGATTGTCAATTGTCCTAAAGATGACTCAATTGTCGAGTGTCTAAATTTGATCTCGCAACCGCGGGATCAAATGGTCGTAAGTGTGAAACACGGTCATAAGTCTGAAACTGTGTAGGGTTTCCTGTCTAAGCAGGGGGTTGGACTAGAAGACCTCCAAGGTCCCTCCCAGCTCCGTTATTCTAAATTCTAAAAAGTCATTTTCTTCAGCGCCGTTGTAACTTTGGTCACTAAAGGAGGAACGGTTGTAAGTCAAAAAACTACCTATAAAGCTCTACCTGTTGCAAATGAAAACGAGCAAAAATAATAATAATATCAAGGCATTTCATTGCTTTAATGGGCCTCCTTTAACCCTCTGAGCTCTCCGCTTGAGAAGGCTTTGGCAGGAGTTTCCTTTTATAGCTTTCCTTCCTTTTTTTTTTCTTTCTTTTTTTCTTTGCAAAAATGTTTTTGGGGTTAAACATAAATGCCAGAAAACGAATAAAAGCCGGCGGGGGGTGGGGAGTGACACAACAGCGATAAAACAGTCAAAAACGAAAGAAATAACTAATTAGTGAACGAAAATAGAACATGTTTTTCTCTCCGATCCAGAGAAAATGAATCCAAAATAAACACAGGCCATTCGCATCCTATCCGATCCTTCCTATTGCAATACAGGCGGACCTTGGTTTAAAACCACGCCTGGATAATCCGCCATTAAGCAGAGCGGCTGTTAAGTGAGGCCACACAATGACCCACCAATGGATTTTATGGCCTTCTGTTCTCATGATGGCCAATTGAATCACCCCGGTTGTTAAGCAAGGCATCGTGGGGACTCGACTTGTGGCTTTCCCTGCCGCGTTTACCTGTCGATGGTATTGAATGATGGATGTGGGCACAGGCACCCACGACCCCCCCCGCTCCCCCCGCTTTTGGCACAACTTCTGGTGGCAAGCTGTTCCGCTGGTCAATCATCCTCACTGTCAGGAAGTTTCTCCTAATTTCTAGGCTGCTTCTCTCCTTGATTGGTTTCCAACCATTGTTTCTTGTCCTGCTCGTTGGAGAACAGGTGGACCCACTCATTCCAGATGTCTGGTGGGACAGCCACATTTTGTGTCCAGGCAGGCTGGCCCTTGCTGCTCCATCCCCCTTCTGCCCCCCCAAGCCCCCTCCCCTTTTGACACCCCCCTATCTTCTTCTCTCCCTCCCAGGCTACCCTGACCACATGGCCTTTGCCGAGTTCCGCCGGCGCTTCGACGTCCTGGCTCCTCACCTGACCAAGAAGCACGGGCGCCATTACATCGTAACGGATGAGAAGAGGGTACGCAGGCTGGAATTGGGGAGGGGCTGGCTGGGCCAGGTGGACGGGGGTTGGGTCAGGGGTCTTACCCCAAGACCTGGGGTAGCTGCACTCACGAGGGGGGCAGAGTGCATAGGATGAGCCTGGAGCAAGGATGAAATCCAGCAGATTCTGACGAACAGGTAGCGGAAATTTTGAGTAGTTCGGAGAATTGGCAACATACCACCTCTGGTTGGTCCCAGAATGGGGTGGGAATAGGGATTTTGCAATATCCTTCTCTTGGAGTAGGGTGGGAATGGGGATTTTGCAGTATCCTTCCCCTGGAGTGGGGTGGGAATGGGGATTTTGCAAAATCCTTCCCCTGGAGTAGGGTGGGAATGGGGATTTTGCAGTATCCTTCCCCTGGAGTGGGGTGGGAATGGGGATTTTGCAAAATCCTTCCCCTGGAGTAGGGTGGGAATGGGGATTTTGCAGTATCCTTCCCTTGGAGTGGGGTGGGAATGGGGATTTTGCAGTATCCTTCCCCTGGAGTAGGGTGGGAATGGGGATTTTGCAGTATCCTTCCCCTGGAGTGGGGTGGGAATGGGAATTTTGCAGTATCCTTCCCCTGGAGTGGGGTGAGTATGGGGATTTTGCAGTATCCTTCCCCTGGAGTGGAGTGGGAATGGGGATTTTGCAGTATCCTTCCCCTGGAGTGGAGTGGGAATGGGGATTTTGCAATATCCTTCCCCTGGAGTGGAGAGGGAATGGGAATTTTGCAATATCCTTCTCCTGGAGTAGGGTGGGAATGGGGATTTTGCAGTATCCTTCCCCTGCCACGCCCACTAAGCCACACCACGCCCACAGAACCGGTAGTCAAAAAATTTGGATTTCACCACTGGCCTGGAGCTTTTGGGGTGAAGGGGAACGTGCTCTCTGACCCCCCCTTCCTCTCCTCTGCTTTCTCTCTCCCCCCACCTTGTCTCCCCCCCCCTCAGGCTGCGGAAGAGCTGCTGCAGTCCCTGGAGTTGGAGCAAAGTTGCTACCAGATGGGCTTGAGCCGGGTGAGATTAACAGGGCCAAGAAGACCACCGGGGGGGGGGGGAGCTGGGCGTGTCTTGGGGGTGGGTGGGTGCACAACAGGAAGGTCCCTGCCAGGACGGGAAGTTCAGGTAGTCCTCGACTTAATGACTAAAATTGAGCTCAACATTTCCATCGCTAAGCGAGGTGGAATTTCGCCCGTTTTACGACCTTTCTTGCCGCAGTCGCTAAGCGAATCACTGCAGTTGTTAAGTTATGAACGTGGTTGTTAAGTGGATCCAGCTTCCCCCCCCCTCCCCCTTTGACTTCACTGGTCAGAAGGTCGCAAAACGGGATCACGTGAGCCCGGGACACGTCATAAATACGAGTCATAAAAACCGTCACTGAATGAATCTTTATGCCCTGTTGCTTCGCTCCGTGGTCAGGTGCCCAAGATTTGGATGGTTTTTCCGCCAAAACCTCCCCACCAATTCAAATGAACAGGTTTGCATAACAACTGCGTCGTTCACAGAAATGGCCGTAAAATTATTTTGTTACATGGGTGCCTCGCTTTAGGACGAGAATGACTCATCACCGTAGTTCCGGGCTTAGTGACAGTCGTAAGTCGAGGACTGCCTTGTTTCCAGTGTGTCAGCCACCCACCCACCTTCTCCTCCAAAAAGCACTTGCCAAACGCAGCCAATTTCCAAATTCTGCAGCGTGTTATAATTTGCCGGGGA
>JAUDYJ010000001.1:1595430-1682930 GCA_030761175.1 Masticophis lateralis | reverse complement strand
CCACTCGGCCTTGAAAAGTGCCTCTTCAGCCCTGCAACAGGTAGGAAGGGAATGGCGTGCTCCCCGTGCCTCTTCACCATTCTCCGGCAAGGTTGTGTTTGTGTGTGTGTGTGTAGGTGTGTATGTGTGTGCGGAGAACCGCCTTGTCTGTCCTGGAGAAAGGAAGGCAAGGTGGGTGGGTCTGGGGGGTCATTGGGGGGTGGGGTGGAGAGTGGTGGGTTCACAAAAGCAGTGCAAGGGGCTCTTCTCTTTTCTCTTTTCATTTTATTTTTGATGGATTTGTTTATATTTATTTATTAAATTTCCAGCACCCCCTCCAAGATGACTCGGGGCGGCTTACAGATTAAAAGATTTTGTGCTCGTTGCGCGAGCAAAATGTCTGCCGAGAAATCACCCAGCTCAGAGAGCACCAGGGACCCCATATTCGTCCTCCTCCTCCTCCTCCTCCTCCTCCTCCTCCTCCAGAGATTTTGGGGTACAACTGCTAAGATATATCTGTGGAGATTCCCCAGTCATCCGGGTCACAGTTGTGCCAAAGGAGCTTTTTTTTCCAAGAGGCAACCGAACTTTTTGGTTTTTTCTTCGAAGATGTTTCCCTTCACATCCCAGAAGCTTCTTCGGCTCTAACCGGATGGTGGGGAAGGGAAGGATTGATACTCTTTGCAGACAGATGGTCATTTGCATCCTTTGAGAGCAGTGTTTCTCAACCTTGGAAGCTTGAAGATGGGTGGACTTCAACTCCCAGAATCCCCCAGCCAGCAGCGCTGGCTGGGGGATTCTGGGAGTTGAAGTCCACCCATCTTCAAGCTACTAAAGTTGAGAAACCCTGTTTAAGAGGGTCTTTGAGGCCACTTAAAGGTTTACCTGTGTCCTCAGACTCACCTGAGTGGTGCAAATGGGTGTGGAGCTTTTTTGGAATTACTAAAAGGACTGTGTTGTAGACTGGAGATAGATGATGTCATATCCCTCCCCCTCTGTGGAGGGAGGGCTGTTCAATTTGGACACAGATGTCCCCTCGGACCCCTCTTTCAAGCCAGCGGTCCTCTCTGTCCAAAATGTGGACTTTGCTGCCTTCAAAAGAGGGGCCTTTGTCCTTGAAAGGCAGATGGAAATGCCGAATCTTGTCCTGATGGGTTTATTCTCCTTCCCTTCCCCACCATCCACTCAGAGCTGAAGAAGCTTCTTGGATGAGAAGCGAAAAGTCTTCAAAGGAAAATAAAAAAAACCAAGACAGTCCAGTTGCCTCCTGGGAAAAAAATCACCTGTGGGAGAACTGTTAAGATAGGGGCCAAAACAGGAGGCCCCCCCTTAATTCTAAGCCACAATTCATCTCCCTTTGTGAGTTATATTTTTATCCGGCCTTTTATTCCTTTTACAAAGGACTTAAGGTGGAGAACATATCAAATGTGTGATCCTCTTCCTGTTTTTTCCTGTCAACAACCAACCCTCCCTCTTGTTATTTATTTATTTATTCATTTAATTAATTAATTAATTAATTTTTATACCACCCTTCTCCCGAAGGACTGAGGGCGGTGAACAGTTAAAAAATAAACATACATATAAAATGTGAATATAAGATAATTAAGCCAATTATCTCTGAGTTCAGAGGCCTGGATCTTCAGGGTGGGCCCTGGGTTTTCGGCAAGATTAAACCATTTTTTTTTCCCCAAGGAATGTTTTTTTCAAAAATCAGACGATAATAAGGGTGCTCCATCCATGGCTGGAGGTTTTCCAGAAAAGATTAGACAAAGATTGGATTTCATCTCAGGTAGCATAAGGATGCCTGCTGGGTTGGACTAGAAGACCTCCAAGGGTCCCTTCCCTTCCAACCCTAGGATTCTTTTACCCGTAGCCCTTCACTTACGACCACAATTCAGCCCAAAATTTCTGTCGTTAAGCAAGACAGTTAAATGAATTTTGCCCTGTTTTACAACTTTGCTTGGCACGGCGGTTCAGTGAGTCACTGCGGTTGTTAAGTGAGTCACACAGCTGTAAGCGAATCTGGCTTCCCTGATGACTTTGCTTCACACAGCACCACAAAAAGAGATCGAGTGACTCCGGGGGCACTGCGACCGTCATAAATACGAGCCAAACATCTGAATTCTGCTTAGTGTCAAGAACAGTCATGAAACTCCCTTCTTTCAGTGCCATTGTAATGGTCACTAAACGAATGGCTTTAAGTTGAGGACTATGCTTATAGAGAGGAAGGAGTAATACAGTTTATGCTGTAAATTGCCCAGAGTCACTCTGAAACGAAGTGAGATGGATGGCAGAGAGATAGGTAGGTAGGTAGGTAGGTAGGTAGGTAGATAGATAGATAAATAGATGATAGATAGATAGATAGATAGATAGATAGATAGATAGATAGATAGATAGATCACTCAGTGGAATGGAATGGAACAGCAGAACAGAATAGAATGAGAGAGAAATAGAGAGAAATAGATGAGAGAGAGATAGAGAAGAATGGAGATGGATAGATGAAGGAGAGATAAATAGAGCGAGAAAAGAGATAAATAGAGAGAGAGAAATGAGTGAGAGATGGAGAGATAAATGAGCGATATATATATAAATAGATGAGAGAGAGAAAAAAGAGATAGAGAGATAAATAGAGAGATAAATGGAGAGAGAGATGAGATAGATAAATAGATATAGATGAGATAGATAGGGATAGAAGAGAGAGATGAGAGAGAGATAAATAAATAGAGATAAAGGAGAGAGAAATAGATAAATAGAGATGAGAGAGATAAATAGCGAGAGAGAAAAGAGAGATAGATAAATAGGTGAGAGAGAGAGATGAGAGAGAGAAAAAAAGAGATAAATAGATAAATGGAGAGAGAGAGATGAGATAGATAGATAAAGAGATATAGATGAGAGATAGATAGGGATAGATAGAAGAGATGAGAGAGATAAATAAATAGAGATAAAGGAGAGATAAATAGATAAATAGAGATGAGAGAGATAAATGGTGAGAGAGAAAAGAGAGATAAATAGTGAGATAAATAGATGAGAGAGAGAGAGATGAGAGAGATAAATAGATAAATAGAGAGATAAAAGGGAGATAGAGATGAGAGATAAAAGAGATAAATGGGGAGATAAAAGAGAGATAAATAGAGATAGATAAATAGATGAGAAAGAGAGATGAGAGAGAGATAGAGAGAGATAAATAGGGAGATAAAAGAGAGATAAATAGAGAGATAAAAGAGATAGAGAGAGATTATCTCTCTATCTATGAGAGATGAGAGAGAGGAATATAGCAAAACAGAGCTAGCATGGTCTTCTCGTCAGTTGAGTTCTTCCTTTGGCCCTTTTGAAGTGTTGGCAAGGATCACAGAGAAGGGCCGAGGGTCTCGGCCTGTCTAGGGGAAGGGGGCTCCTCTTGACCTGACAGGCTTTCTCCCCCTCCCCCCTTCTTGTCACCCCCCCAATGCAGATCCAGGACCTGGCTATCCGTTGCGTTCAGAAGAACATCAAGAAGAACAAGGGAGTGAAGGACTGGCCTTGGTGGAAACTCTTCACCACCGTCCGGCCTCTCATCGAAGTCCAGCTCACGGAGGACCAGATCCGGGCCAAAGATGTGCGTGGGTCTCTTGGCTGGAGAAGGGAGGGAGGGAGGGAGGGAGGGAGGGACCCTAGGTTGTGGGTTTTTAAGAATAACTGGGGAGGTTGTCTGGTTGACCGTTGATCCTTCTAGCCCAAGGCCTCTCAACCTTTGGCAAGTCTAAGATGGGTGGACTTCAACTCCCAGAATTCCCCAGCCAATAAGGGTCGGATCAGGTTCAAGAGAAGATTGGCCCTCCGTTTCTCAGGGACGGTATAAGACATTGGCCCCGGGCAGAGGGCTGGACTAGAAGACCTCCAGGGTCCCTTTCCTGCCATCCTAGGATTCTACATCCCCCCATCTGAAAGCATGCTGGCTGGGGAATTCTGGGAATTGAAGTCAGAGGGAGATCCAACCTGGAAATAGGGTGGAATGTTGGGATAGTCAACGATTAGTCCAAAAAATGCCTTCCCTTCAGAGGTTGTGGGTGCTCCATTTCTGGGGGTTCTCAATAAGAGATCGAACAGCCTGACGTTCTGAAATGGGATAACCTCTCCTTCTTGAGCAGGGTTTGGACTAGAGGGCCTCCCAAGTCCCTTCCAGCCCGTAGATTCTAGGGGGAGGGAGGGAGGGAGGAGAAAAGAGGGAGGGAGGGATAGGGAGGGAGGAAAGAAAAAAGATGAGGAAGGGAGGAGGGGAAGGGAGGAAGGAAGGAGAAAAGATAGGAAGGAAGGAAGGAAAGAAAGAAGGAAAAAGATAGGAAAGAAGGAAGGAAAAAAGGAAGGGGGGAGGAAAGAAGGAAGGAAAAAGGGAGAGAGGGAGGAAGGAGAAGAGAGGGAGGGAGGGGGAGGGAGGAAAGAAAAAAGATGAGGAAGGGAGGAGAAAAGATAAGGAAGGAAGGAAGGAAGGAAGGAAAAAGATAGGAAAGAAGGAAGGAAAAAAGGAAGGGAGGAAGGAAGGAAGGAGAAAAGATAGGAAGGAAGGAAAGAAGGAAAAAGATAGATAGGAAAGAAGGAAGGAAAAAAGGAGGGAGGGAAGGAGGAAAAAAGATATGAAAGGGGAAGGAAAGAAGGAAAGAGAAAAGACAGGAAGGAGGAAGGAATGAAGCAAGGGTGGAAAAGAAGGAAGGAAGGAAGGAAGGAAGGAAGGAAGGAAGGAAGGAAGGAAAAAGGGAGGGAGGGTGTGCAATGTGTAGAAACTCCTGAGTGGGAGATCCAACCTGGAATTAAGGAGAAATTTCGTGGCCATTAGAAGAATTAACCAATGGAAGGAATTTCCTCCAGAAATTGTGGGTGCTCCATCCCTGGAGGTCTTCAAGAGAAAATGGGGAAGGTGTAAGGACCCTTGCCTGAGGCAAAGGGCTGGACTAGAAGACCTCCAGGGTCCCTTCTGGGAGGCCACCTTCCCAATAAGCCCCCCTCCTTCCCAATCCCGGGCCAGAAAACTGGGCACCCCAGAGTTCCTCTCAAAGCTTCCTTTCCCTTTTTTCTCCCTGCAGGAAGAAATCCAGCAGCTGAAGGGCCGTTTGGAGAAGGTGGAGAAAGAGCGCAACGAACTGCGGCTGAGCGGCGACCGCTTGGAGAGCAAGGTGAGGCCTCGAAACCCCCCTCCCCTCAGCCACAGGCGGGTCCTCGACCTACGACCATTCGCTTAGGGACCGTCCGAAGTTACAAGGGCACTGAAAAATGCAACTTATTTTTCACGACCCCTTTTTCACACTTTACGGCCATTGCAACATCCCCGTGGTGATCTGATCGAAATTCAGACCCTCGGCTCACATTTGACTCACATTTATGACCCAGCGATCCCCTTTTGCGACCTTTGACGAGCAACGTCAATGAGCGAAGCCAGGTTCCCTTAACAGCCGTAATGATCCGCTCTGCAGCTGCGGTAAGGAAGGCCGTAAAGCGGGGCAGAACTCAGTTTAATAACTGTCTCGCTTAGCGACGGAAATATGCGGGGCTCAGTTGCGGGTCATAAGCCGAGGACTGCCTGTGTTTATGGAGTAGACTAGGAGCTGTGCAATCATGAGTGGTATTTGCAAGTTGCCTGGGCTTTTAGGATGATGGACATGAGGACAGACAGATCTTGAGAAGATTGGAGGGAGCAGGAAGGAGATTCTCCTCTTCCCCTGATCAGGCTTTGGATCTACCCAACCATCGTTGCTCCTTTTGGCAAACAGCATCTCTTCAAGGCTGATGAAACTCATTAATTAAATTTATCTGCTGCCCATCTCACCGACAAGGTGACTCAAGAGCAGAGCTTTAAGACTGGTGGACTTCAACTCCCAGAATTCTCCAGCCAGCTATGCTCTATAAGGGAATGAATTGTTTAAAATAAATTCTATACGTAATTAGTCCAATCAATAAATAAGTTCCATAAATAATTTTTATCAACACATTCTATAAATCAATAAATAGAAAATACATAATTCTATAGATAAATAAACACCTTTTTGCGAATAAATAAATTTTATATAGAAAGAAAGAAAGAAAGAAAAAGAAATTTAAGAAAAAGAATTTGTTTGTTTTTTTAATTTGATTTATATGCGTCCTTCTCCGGAGACTCTGACGAATGAGACTTCGTCGAAATGTCGCCAAGATACTTCCAATTCTACGTGGGAGAAGACCCGAATAACCAAAGACCTACATATATATATATTTATATATATTTATATATTTATTTATTTATAGAATTATCAGCAAAAATATTAAATATATATATATATATATATATATATATATATATATATATATATATATATACACACACACACACACACACACACACACATACATAACACACACACACACACACACACACACAAAGTCAGCTTATTGCCCCCACAAACTGGGTCCTCAATTTACCCACCTTAGAAAGGATGGAAGGCTGAGTCGACCTTGAGCCTGGTGAGAATTGAACTCGCAGTAATTGCAGGCAGCTGGATGTTAAAGGCTGCCTTAGTAGGAGGCATTAGCCTCCTACGCCACTCAGGCTCCTTTTAAGGAGAAATTTAAGAAAGAAAGTAATTTTATAGAGAAATAAATGAATAAAAGCGATCCTTAAATTAACCCAATCTGTCCTTTAAATCCAGTGGCAGGGTGTTCCACGGAGCCAGATGTTGGGAGGGGGCCTTTTAATGCACCTGGGATTTTCCTCAACCGATTCTCAAAGAGGGAAAGGAATTCCAGGGGGGCTTCCATTCCCCCCACCTCAGCTTTTGGCCAACCTTTGGTGTCGTTCCCCCCCCCCCCTCAGGTCGCGGAGCTGACGTCGGAGCTGACGGACGAGAGAAACACGGGAGAATCAGCTTCCCAGCTTCTGGACGCAGAGACGGCCGAACGCCTCCGGGCAGAGAAGGAAATGAAGGACCTTCAGGTCAGCTGAGAGGTTTCAGGGTCAGGGTTGGATTCACAAGTGACGCTCAGGGTGCCTCTGGAATATAGGTAATCCTCGATTCACGACAGCTCGTTTAGCGACCGTTCCACGACCCTTTTTTCACACTGAACATCCGTTGCGGCATAACCCGTCACGCGGTCACTTTTTCCAGGGCCCTTGTCGCATCGAATGGTCACTAAGCGAACTGTTGTAAGTCAAGGACTACTTGTAGTCATGACGGCGACGTTGTTAGCAGTGGTGTTTCCAGTCGTAGCGTATCCAAAATGGAAACGGCCGTCTTAAGACGGGTTTGAGAAGCAATATTAAAAAACAAAAAAAAAAATCCTTATTTATTTATTTATTTATTTATTTATTTATTTGATTTATATGTGACCCTTGTCCGGAGACATAGATAAGACAATACATAGATAAGTAGATAGATAAGTAGATAGATGATAGAGAGAGAGAGAGAGAGAGATGATGGACTGATGGATTGATGGATAGAGAGATGATAGAGAGAAAGAGATGATGGATGGATGGATATTAATTAATTAATTAATTAAATTAGTTAGTTAGTTAGATTTATCATACGCCGCCCTTCTCTGGAGACTCAGGGCGGCTTACAATGCGTTAAGCAATAGCCTTCATACTTTTGTATATACCTGCTTAGTAGGGCTTTCACCCCGCCCCCCCGCCCCCAAGCGGTGTTCTTTTTTATACAAAGTCAACTTATTGCCCCCACAATCCGGGTCCTCATTTTACCTACCTCGGAAGGATGGAGGGCTGAGTCAACCTTGAACCTTAAGAAAATTGGTCCATTTCTGACTTGGTTATGCTCAATGCTGTGCCATGCACTTCCGAAAGCACTTTCTGAGCCTGGGTGATAACAGTGGGGAGCCCTACAAGTTGCCACAAAGAAGGATAAAATCACAACACGCAATTCTTCCTGTCTCTGTGGCCTTTTGCAACCTTAGGTATTGGTTACAAACCAATTTTGGTTTGAGTTGTCGGTCAATACCACCCTGCCTTCGGGTTAAACCCAGAGGCTTTAAAATGGGTCCGTTAAAGACTTGTGGACTTCAACTCCCAGAATTCCCCAGCTGGCTGGTAATTGAATTCTGGGAGTTGAAGTCCACGAGTCTTAAAGTGGCGAAGGTGGAAGACCTGTGGGCATGTCTTCCTTGGGACACAGCCCTGATAGTGAGGTGGCCATTCCTCCTGACCCTCTCCTGCTCCCACTCCCCGAACAGGCCAAGTATGATGCCCTCAAGAAACAGATGGACTCCATGGAGATGGAAGTGATGGAGGCCCGCCTGATGCGGGCGGCTGAGCTCAACGGGGAAATGGACGATGACGATACAGGTGAGCCTCCTGGTCAGCTCTTAGGCAGCCAGTTCTCGCCTCTCTGTTCCCCTCGGTGGCTCCAGGCCTTGTGGTCAGGTTCTTGCAGAGTTGGACCAGGGGTCATTTAGGGAAAAGGGGCAGAAGTGATGGCTCTAGGATGATGTTTCTTGAACTTGGCAACTTTAAGATACGTGGACTTCAGCTCCCCGTATCCCCCAGCTAGCCATGCTTTAATAGGGGTGGACTTCCACTCCCAGAATTCCCCAGCCAGCCATACTTTAAGAGGGGAGGACTTCCACTCCCAGAATCCCCCAGTCAGCCATGCTTTAAGAGGGATGGACTTCCACTCCCAGAATCCCCCAGCCAGCCATGCTTTAAGGGGGGTGGACTTCCACTCCCAGAATTCCCCAGCCAGCAGGCTTTAAGAGGGGTGGACTTCCACTCCCAGAATCCCCCAGCCAGCCATGCTTTAAGAGGGATGGACTTCCACTCCCAGAATCCCCCAGCCAGCCATGCTTTAAGAGGGGTGGACTTCCACTCCCAGAATTCCCCAGCCAGCCATGCTTTAAGGGGGGTGGACTTCCACTCCCAGAATTCCCCAGCCAGCAGGCTTTAAGAGGGGTGGACTTCCACTCCCAGAATCCCCCAGCCAGCCATGCTTTAAGAGGGATGGACTTCCACTCCCAGAATCCCCCAGGCAGCCATGCTTTAAGAGGGGAGGACTTCCACTCCCAGAATTCCCCAGCCAGCCATGCTTTAAGGGGGGTGGACTTCCACTCCCAGAATTCCCCAGCCAGCAGGCTTTAAGAGGGGTGGACTTCCACTCCCAGAATCCCCCAGCCAGCCATGCTTTAAGAGGGGAGGAGTTCCACTCCCAGAATCCCCTAGCCAGCCATGCTTTAAGAGGGGTGGACTCCAACTCCCAGAATTCCCCAGCCAGCATAGCTTTCCAACAAGACAGGGACTGGCTTTGGGGTAGAGGTGATGCCCTCACCCCCAAGACTCTCCGCCCATTGGCTTTCTCGTGCCCCCCAGGTGGGGAATGGCGCCTGAAATACGAGCGGGCAGTGCGGGAGATCGACTTCACCAAAAAGCGGCTGCATCAGGAGTTTGAAGACAAACTGGAGGTGGAGCAGCAGAGCAAGCGGCAACTGGAGAGACGGGTAAGGGGTCCTTACCCTTTGGGGGTCTACCAAAGCCCCCATGGGGTTCTCTACCTGGGTATTTTCGCACCCGGAGCCCTGCTCAAGCGTTGGGGTAGGGCAGGAGTGTGGCGGAAGCATCCTGGGAACCATCTTCTGCTGGTCTCGGGGGATGCTTTGGGCCTTGGGACAGGATCGCCATCTGCTGAATGTGCCCCTTCCCTTGGCAGCTGACCGACTTGCAGGCAGACAGCGAGGAGACCCAGCGGGCACTGCAGACCCTGAAGAAGAAATGCCAGCGGCTGACGGCTGAGCTGCAAGACACCAAGCTGCACCTGGAAGGGCAGCAAGGCCGTAACCACGAGCTGGAGAACAAGCAGCGCCGGTGAGGAGGCGGTGGGCAGGATCCAGGCTGGGGGGGGGGGGAGGAGGAGGAGGAGGAGGAGGAAAAGACTGTGGTGTCCCTGGTGCTCTCTGAGCTTAGACGTTTCATGACCCAACTAGGGAACATCATCAGTGTTAGAAGGAGTAGGATTGGCTCTCTGTTTATATATCAGTGGCTTACTCTGTCAATATTTGTGGGAGAGTGTTTTTTCCTCTTTGGCAGTTCCTTGAGTAGGGTGTTGTTTTCTGCTTGATTATTTGTCTGGTGTTAATCCCTGTTTATCTGGGTTTCTCGTTCATAGAGTCCTGGGTACTCTCTGAGCTTGGTGGTTTTCTGCCAGATGTTTCATGACCCAGCTAGGGAACATCATCAGTGCTAGAAGGGAAGGGGGTTTGCGGAGAGGAAGAGTGGGAGGAGGAAGAGGAGGAGGATTAGGACTGTGGGGTCCTTGGTGATCTCTGAGCCTGATGATTTTCTGGCAGGCATTTCATGACCCAACTAGGCAACACCATCAATGTTACAAGGAGGGGGGATTGATTGCAAAGAGGAGGAGGAAGAGGAGGAGGAATGCCAGGGCTTCTCCGAAAATGCTGCTGCTTCCCTGCCTCTTGGCACATGCCAGGGTGGGGTTCCACATGCAGCATAAGTACCCCCCCCACACACGAAAGAAATACAAGCTCAATGCAGTACAAATACAACACACACACATACACACACACGTTCCTAGTGTTATCCCCCGCAGCCTGTCAAATGCATCAGATGGAGCCGCACGACGAGATGGAAAAATTAAACCGGCTCAGTTGAAATTCAGATTACCCTAAAAGGAAATCTGCTTATATAGGGTACAGCAGAGATCCCATGGATACCCGTTAAAAGGGAGGGAGGGAGGGAAGGAGGGAGGGAGGGAGGAAAGGAAGGAAGGAAGGTAGGAAGGAAGGAAGGAAAGAAGAAAGAAAGAAAGAAAGAAAGAGGGAGGGAGGAGAAAGAAAGAAAAAGTTGGAAGAAAAGAAGATATAAAGAAAGAAAAAAGAACGAAAGGAGAAGAAGGAAAGAGAGAAAGGGGGAGAGGGATGAAAGAAGGAAGGCAGGAAAGAAAGAAAGAAAAAAAGAGAAGAAAAGAAAGAAAAGGAAAGAAAGAAAAAAAGAAAAGAAAGGAAAGAAAGAGAGGGAGGGAGGGAGAGTTAAGGAAGGAGAGAAGAAGGGGCTCCAGGAGAGTCCTGGCCAGGGGGTCTCTCTCTGCCCACCTTCGCCCTCTCTTCTCTGGCTGTTTCTTGTGCCTTGGCCATGAATCCTTTCCTCCCTGTGAAAAAGAGAAGAAGGAGAGAAAAGCCATTTAAGCATCCGAGACACTTTCATCTCATTACCGTAATGATCACAGGCGGGGGCGGGAGGGGGGGGCAAGACAAGGCGGGGGGAGGGGGGAGAAAATCCCAGCGAGGGAGAGAACCAGCCTAATTAAGCCCAATTTCCAGAGAGCCGGCCTGGCATTAATGCCGCTCTTGATTACCAGGTGCAAAGAGACACCGTGTCTCACACACACAGGTCACTCTGGCCGAGGGTGCAAATTGGTCTGGGGGCTTTCTCTTCTTCTCCTTCTCCCCCACTCCCACCCCCGCTCAATTCCCCCTCCCCAGGCAGGACAGGGCAAGGTCCTCCTCCTCTCTCTCTCCTCTCCGAGACCCCCTTTCACCCAGACCCCCCTGGATCTTGGTACACCATTTAATTTTAACAATTTTATCCTTCTTTCTAACTGGTTTTTACTATAGTATATATGTATGTTTAGCCTTTTCTGTTTCTATCTATACACCTGGAGTCACTCTTTCAGGGAAGGGGACATTTTCTAAATAAGAGAGAGAGAGAGAGAGGAAAGAAAGAATGAAAAGAAAGAAAGAAAGAAAGAAAGAAAGAAAGAAAGAAAGAAAGAAAGAAAGAAAGAACTGACATATTGAAAGGATGGATGTACAGGATGGATAGCTAGAGAGAGACGGATGGATGGATGGATAAATAGATAGAAATAGATAGCAATGATAGAGATAGATTGATATGATGTATATACTATATAGATATAGATGAGAAACAAATGAGATAGATAGATAGATAGATAGATAGATAGATAGATAGATAGATAGATAGATAGATAGATAGATAATTGATAGATAGACAAGACAGACAGAATGACAGAAAAAATAGATAGACACATGAGAGATTAGATGAGGCACAAATGAGATAGATTGATCAATAGATTAGATAGATGGATGGAAGATAGATATATATAGGTACAGATAGATAGATAGATAGATGATAGAAAGAGATGATAGATAAATAGATACAGATAGATGAGAGATGAGAGAGAGAGAGATAAGACAGATGGGTAGACAGACAGACAGAAAGAATAGATAGACACATGATAGATTAAACGAGAGATGGATGGATGAAGAGACAGACAGACAAATCATCTTAGTCCACAGGAACTGAGAAGAGGAAAAAGAGAGGCTGCTTTCTCTGCTCCTTGCTGGTATTCTTTAGGGTAGACTGTTTTTCTCTAGGGAAGTTCAACTGGGGGGTGGGAGGCACCTCCTCTGCGCTGAACTTTGCCCAATCCATTTAAAAGTTAGCTCTGCCACCAGCTGTCCCCTTGTGGCAAGGAGTTCCACGAGTTAAAGCAGTGTTTCTCAACCTTGGCCCCTTGAAGATGGGTTAGCTGTCTGGGGGATTCTGGGAGAAGGGGAGGGGGCTGCCATCCACCCCCTCTCTTCCAGGATTGCGAAATGAGGCTGGGGTCCTGCCCCCCACCCCCTCTCCCCTGACTTCACCTCATACTCTTCTTTACCCTGGCCTCATCCCAAGCCTGTCCCTACCCTGCCAGCCAGCCCAGCGCCTGGCACCTTCCATGCTTTTCTCCCCTGCTCCTGCGCCTGCCCCCCAACCCAATCTTCCCCTCCTTCGTGCTTCCTTCCCTCCCCAGCGCCCCCCTTACCCCCCCCATGGCACTAACTGCTGAGATTTCTCAATTAGCAATTCAGGAAAAGCCGCCAGGAGGATTCTCCTCAATTTGCTCCTCCTTTGTGCTCTTCTGGAGGCAATTAAAGGCTGGTGGAGTGGAGAGAAGACCCCAGCTGAGCCCGGGCTTGGTGGGGAGGGGGCACCCGGCAGGAAGGGCCTTGTGGGGGGGGGGGGAGGAGTGTCTCCGCAGCAGAATTTCCAAGCAGCAAATGGGGTGGGTGGGTGGGGATTCCAAAGAAGGCATGCATCCATCTATGTGTCTGTCTGTCTATCTATCAATCTATCTATCTCTTTCTCTTTCTTTCTTTCTTTCTTTCTTTCTTTCTTTCTTTCTTTCTTTCTTTCTTTCTTCTTTCTCTTTGTCTATCTCTGTCATTTATCCATCCATCCATCCATCTTTCTTTCTTCTTTTCTTTGTCTATCTCTGTCATTTATCTATCCATCCATCCATCCATCCATCCATCCATCCATCTTTCTTTCTTTCTTTCTTCTTTCTCTTTGTCTATCTCTATCATTTATCCATCCATCCATCCATCTTTCTTTCTTTCTTTCTTTTTGTCTCTCTATCATCTATCTCTATCTATCCATCCATCCTTCTTTCTTTCTCTTTGTCTATCATCTATATTTTTCTTTCCTTCTTTCTTTTTGTCTATATCATATCTATCTGTCTATCTATCTATCTATCTATCTATCTATCTATCTATCTATCTATCTATCTATCATCTATCTATTTCTATTTCTATTTCTTTCTTTTTGTTTATCTCTCTTATCTCTATCTATCTATTTATCTATTTCTTTCTATTTCTTTCTTTTTGTATATCGCTATCTATCTATCTATCTATCTATCTATCTATCTATCTATCTATCTTATCTATTTCTATCTATCTATCTATTTTTATTTCTTTCTTTCTTTTTGTTTATCATATCTATCTATTTATCTATCTATTTCTTTCTTTCTCTTTGTTTATATCTATCTATCAATTATCTATCTAATCTATCTATCTATCTATCTGCAAAGCCGTCCAGGGTTTTCTCTCTTTTCCCAAAATACAGATAGTCGAAACTTTCTATTGCTAAGTGAGACAGTCGTTAAGTGAGTTTTGCTCCACTTTACGGCCTTTCTTGCAACTGATGTTAAGGGAATCACTGCAGCGGTTAAGTGAGTGACACGGTTGCAAAGACTGTTGACTTTGCAACAGTCACCGAAGGGGATCATGTGACCTCTGGGCCGTCATAACTACGAGTCCGTTGTCTGAATTTTGATCACGTGACCCCAGGGATGCTCCAGTGATCGTAAGTGTGAAAAACAGACACACCTCCCTTTTTTTTAAAATGTAACTTTGAATGGTCACTAAATGAACCGTTGCAAGTTGAGGAATACCTGTTGCTGGATGAAAAATATAAAATATATCCAGTCGGTTTGGCTCCACCCATGGCACCCTGTCATCAGTTTGATCAGTAAGGACTGAATTCCATTTTATGGGAGGCTTAAAGCAAAATAAATAAAAATTGTACCTGATGCGATACGGTTGAAGAAGGGCGAGCAGCGCCAGGGGAACGCGGCTGGCATCGAAGGAGATTTTTTTAGGATTGGACGCAGAGCTGTTTTCCTTCCTGGGGGCACCGTCGGAAGCTGAGGACCTGTTCCCCCTCCCCGGTTAATGGTTGCTGAATTTATGGGATGTGCCCCCTTCCACAGTTCTAATTTCAGAAAGACTGTAGAACAGGAGTGGGCCACTTTAGCACCTGTGGACTTCAACTCCCAGAATTCCTGAGGCAGCCAGCATGGAATGCTGGGAGTTGAAGTCCACAGGTCGTAAAGAGCCCATACAAGTACGACAATTCGTTTAGTGACCGTTCGAAGTTACAACAGCACTGGAAAAAAAAATGACTTATGACCGTTTTTCCACACTTAACGACCATTGCAGCCATCTCCCCGGTCACGTGATCAAACTTCAGATGCTCGGCAACTGACTCCTCGTTACGACGGAGTCACACGATCCCCTTTTTGTGACCAGCAAAGTCGATAGGGAAGCCGGAGTCGCTTAACGACCCTTTTACCAACTCATCGACGGCATCGTTTCACTTAACAACTGTGGCGAGGAAGGTCGTAAAACGGAGGAAAACTCACCTAGCAAGTGTTTCACTTAGCGACAGTGAAAATGTGGGCTCAATTGTGGTCGTGACTCAAGGACCACCTGCAATGGGACTTATTGGGTGGGGGTGGGAGCAGATTAAGGCAACGTAGCTCCTGCGTGTTGGTCGTAAGCCGAGGACTCCCCGTGATCGGCCACCCCTGGTTTAGAACTGACCTTGGCAGCATCTGCAGCAGCCTCGGAGAAAAACCCTTCCCTGTTTTGATCGAATTGGAGTTTTTATTAAATTTCTGATTTGCTTAGTGTCCCCTTCACAGCAGCTGCCGGATAAAATATTCGGCTGGCGAAATTGAGTTGGGAACGTGTAAGCGTCTTTTGCTGGGGTGCAGCTGGCTGGGGGAGCCAGAAGGAGGACACCCCCTCAATGGCCTCTTTGCATTTTATTTTATTTATTGATTGGTTCGATTTATATGTCGCCCTTTTTCGGAAACTCAGGGCAGCTTACAATGCGTTAAGCAATTTCTTTGCATTTTCCCGTCTTGTCTGTCTGTCTGTCTGTCTCCGGTCCACCAATAGGTTTGACGGCGAGCTTTCCCAGGCTCACGAAGAGGCGCAGCGTGAGAAACTTGGGCGGGAGAAGTTGGGACGGGAGAAGGACATGCTGATGGCGGAGGTCTTCAGCCTCAAACAGCAGATGGAGGTGGGTGGTCCCGACCCTCCCGTTTGCGCCCTGCGTTGGGGGTGGGTGTCCTTCCTTTCGGCAAGAGCCATATGCTTAGATTTGTATACGGCTTCACGGTGCTTTTAAGCAGTCTCTGAGCGGTTTACAAAGTCAGCCTGGTGCCCTCAACAATCCGGGTCCTCATTTTATTGACCTCAGAAGGACGGAAGGCTGAGTCGACCTTGAACTGGTCAGGATTGAACTGCTGCTAGCGGGCAAAGTCAGCCTGTAATACTGCATTATAACTGTGCCACCATGGCTTCCTTCCTTCCTTCCTTCCTTCCTTCCTTCTTATCTTCCATCCTTCCTTCTCATCTTCCCTTCCTTCCTTCCTCCTTTCCTTCCTACATTCTTTCCTCCTTCCTTCCTCCTTCCTTTCTTCTTGTCTTTCTTCCTTCCTCCTCCCTCCCTCCCTCCCTTCCTCCTTCCTTCCTTCTCCTCATTTCCCTTCCTTCCTTCTTGTCTTCCTTCCTTCTCATCTTCTCTTTCCTTCCTTCCTCCCTCCCTCCCTCCCTCCCTTCCTCCTTCCTTCCTTCTCCTCATTTCCCTTCCTTCCTTCTTGTCTTCCTTCCTTCTCATCTTCTCTTTCCTTCCTTCCTCCCTCCCTCCCTCCCTTCCTCCTTCCTTCCTTCCCCTCATTTCCCTTCCTTCCTTCTTGTCTTCCTTCCTTCCTTCCTTCTCATCTTCTCTTTCCTTCCTTCCTTCCTTCTTTCCTTCCTTCCTTCTTGTCTTCCTTCCTTCCTTCTCATCTTCTTTCCTTCCTTCCTTCTTTCCTTCCTTCCTTCCTCCTCCCTTCCTTCTTGTCTTCCATCCTTCTCATTTTCCCTTTCCTTCCTTCCTTCCTTCCTTCCTTCCTTCCTTCCTTCCTTCCTTCCTTCCTTCCTTCCTTCTTTCCTTCCTTCTCCTAATTTCCCTTCCTTCCTTTTTCCCTTCCTTCCTTCTCATCTCCTTCCTTCCTTCCTTCCTTCCTTCCTTCCTTCCTTCCTTCCTTCCTTCCTTCCTTCCCTTCACAAGCAATACCCCTTAGACTTACATACCGCTTCACAGAGTTTCACAGCCCTCTCTAAGCGATTTACAGAACCGGCTTCTTGCCCCCAACAATCTGGCTCCTTCATTTTACCCACCTCGGAAGGTTGGAAGGCTGAGCAGGTCAGGATCGAACTCCTGGCAGTCGGCAGTCGGCAGAATTAGCCTGCAATGTTGCACTCTAACCACTGCACCACCACGGCTCTTGGGCGTCTTTGGGAGGCTCCTGTGGCCCTCAGCCCCATGAGCTCTTTGGAGCTCCTTGAGTGGATACCTTAGGGAACGGGGTGGGGGGTAGGAGGGGTGGGGTCAACCTCTCCTCCAGAGCCCCCAAAGGCAGGACAAGAAGCAACGGATGGAAACTCATCAAGGAGAGAAGCAACCTGGAACTAAGGAGGAATTTCCTGACAATGAGGACAATTAACCAATGGAACAGCTCGCCACTGGAAGTTGTGGGGGCTCCATCACTGGAAGCTTTCAAGCAGAGACTGGACAGCCATTTGTCTGAAATGCTATAGGTTCTCTGCCTTGAAAGAGTTGGAATGGATGACCTCCAAGGTCTCCTCCATCCCTAGGATTCTATCTTCACGCATCTTAAAGCAGGCTGGCTGGGAAGTTCTAGGAGCTGGAAGTCAGAGGGAGATCCAAGGTGGAACTAAGGAGGAATTTCCTGACAGGGAGGACAATTAATCCGCGGAACAGCTTGCCACTGGAAATTGTGGGTGCTCCTTCACTGGAGGTCTTCAAGATAAGATTGTCTGGATGGCATAAGGACTCTTCCTTGGCAGAGGGTTGGACTAAAGGACTCCAAGGCTCCTTTCAGCTTTATAAGGGAGGGTGGGAAGAAGGAAGGAAGAATGGAGAAAAGGAAGGAAGGAAGGGAGAATGGAGAAAAGTGAAAGGAAGGAAGGAAAGAAGAGAGGGAGGGAAAGAAGGAAGAAGATGAAAAGCGGGAAGAAGAAAGGAAGAATGGAGAAAAGTGGAAGGAAGGAAAGATGAAGGCAGGGAAGAAGAAAGGAAGAATGAGAAAAGAGGAAGGAAGTAAGGAAAGAAGAGAGGGAGGGAAGGAAGGAAGAAGATGAGAGGGAAGAAGAAAAGAATGGAAAAAAGAAGGACGGAAGGAAAAGAAGAGAGGGAAGAAGAAAAGAATAGAGAAAAGAGGAAAGAAGTAAGGAAAGAAGAGAGGGAGGGAAATAAGGAAAGAAAAGAGGGAGAGGGAGGGAGGGAAGGAAGAAGAGAGGGAAGAAAAAAAAGAATGGAAGAAGGAAGGAAAGAAGAGAGGGAAGAAAGAAAGGAAGAAGATGAAGAGAGGGAAGAAGAAAGGAAGAATGGAGAAAAGAAGAAGGAAAGACGAGAGGGAGGAAAGGAAGGTGAAGAGGGGGAAGAAGAAAGGAAGAATGGAGAAAAGTGAAAGGAAGGGAGGAGATGAAGGGAGGGAACAAGGAAGGAAGAATCGAGAAAGGAAGACAAAGGGAGGGAAGAAGGAAGGAAGAGTGGAGAAAAGAGGAAGGAAAAAGAGAGGGAGGAAGGGAGGGTGGACAATGGGTAGGATTTCTCCGAGGTCTCTTACCTTGGGCAAGAGGTTAGACTAGATCAAAGGTCTTCTGGCCGCTTTAAGACTTGTGGACTTCAACTCCCAGAATTCTCCAGCCAGCTGGCTGGAGAATTCTGGGAGTTGAAGTCCATAAGTCTTAAAGCGGCCAAGTTTGAAGACCTCTGGACGCTGCCAATGGAGCCTCCGGCTGAATTGGGGGAGGGGAGGGGAGGGGAGGGGAGGCAGTTTGGTCTCCCTTTCCCTCCACCCATCCCCTCTTTGCCCCCCTCCCCTTTTGCAGGAGAAGGAGGCCCAGATCTTGTCCTCCACGCAGAAGGTCCAGGGCCTGGAGGCAGAGCTGCAAGACCTGTCCTGCCAGGAGTCCAAGGACGAAGCCTCCCTGGCCAAAGTCCGCAAGCAGCTGCGGGACCTGGAGGCCAAAGCCAAAGACCAAGAGGAGGAACTGGACGAGCAGGCGGGCACCATCCAGATGCTGGAGCAGGTACACCCCAGGGCGGGGCGCCCGGCCTCTCCCTGCCGCGGCTCTGGCTGTGCCGGTTTTCTGGGCGGGCCGGTTTCACGGGACAGACACCCGCCTCTCCTCTCCTTCTACGTTGGGGCCCCCGTGCCTTTCTCCTGCCCCGGGAGAAGACGCCGCTCGCTCACTCGCTTGCTCGGCAGTTTGGGGTGCCAGGGAGGGGAGGAAGCAGCTGCCGGGTCACCGTCTCAGCCATGCAGGCCTTAGAAGCCGCGGCAGCACGGAGGGTGAGTGACGGGCGAGAAAAGGAGAACGTTTCTAGCTCAGGGCTGAAGGGAAGAGTCTTTGGTGCTGTCTGAGCTGGGTGGTTTTTTTCCTGGCAGACGTTTTATTATCCCACTAGGTAGCATCATCAGAGTTAGAAAGGAGGGGGGTTTCCTGGGAGGAGGCGGAAGAGGAGGAAGAGGAAGAGGAGGAGGAAAACTATGTAGTCCTTGGTGCTCTCTGAGCTTAGACGTTTCATGACCCAACTAGGGAACATCATCAGTGCTAGAAGGGAGCAGGCTTTTATATACTGTTTATATACAAGTTACTTGTCCTGTCAGTGTTGGTCAGAGTGTCATTTTCTTCTTTTTGGTTCTTTGACTAGACAGAGAGGGGGAGGGGAGACCAACATAGAGATAGATTGATAGATTGATGGATTGATTGATCAATACATAGATAAGTAGATAGATAAGTAGATAGATGATAGAGAGAGAGATGATGGATGGATGGATAGATAGAGAGATGATAGAGAGAAAGATGATGGATGGATGGATGGATGGATAGATAGATAGATAGATAGAAAATAGATAGATGGATGATAGGAGAGAGATGATGGATGGATAGATAGATGGATGGACGGACAGACGGATGGACAGACAGAGAAATGATAGGAGAGAAAGAAGATAGATAGATAGATGGATGATAGGAGAGAGATGATGGATGGATGGATGAATAGATAGATGATAGAGAGAGAGATGATAGAGAGAGATGATGGATGGATGGATGGATGGATGGATGGATAGATGGATTGACGGACAGATGGATAGACAGATAGATATATAGATGATAGGAGAGAAAGATGATGGATGGATGGATAGATAGATAGATGATAGAGAGAGATTATGGATGGACAGATGGACGGATGGATGGATGGACAGATATTTATTTATTTAGCGTATGGCTGGTCACACACAGTATTAAAACACTTCATTTTTACAGGTTAAAAACAATTAAAACAATTAAAAAATAGCAGTAAGAAAACCTCTGTCGAGGGGCCCCGCAATCACATTGTGCTGAAGGTGCCTTTCCCCATTTATAAGGGAGTCGGCACACACCCCATGAGTCGTTCTAATTCTATTATATGTCACCAATATGTGTCGGGGTAGACTAAATCCTGGAGGTATACTACTAGGACTGATATGCTCCGAGACATCTTGGGGGGAACAGCTACTCCATGCCTCCATCCACTTTTGTGTGGTGTTCTGATGATCGGCCATCAACTTACACGCTGTCGAGAGTGGTGGATTTCTTGACTTTAATCGGCGTCTTAAGAGATCAGGAATGTGTGTATGGGTAGAGAGGAATTTAACAGGATCTTACTATACTTCCAAATGAGAGCTTCTTGTCCTCGTAAGTGCGGGGGAAGTATGTGACTAAAAACTGGTAATCAGTAACTAGGTGTAGATTTTATGCACCCAGTAATTAGCCTCATCGTATGGTTAAATTGAACATCAATAAGTCCTGTATGCGAGCTGTTTATCCATACAGGTGCACAGTATTCCTCTGCAGAGTAGCAAAGCCCGAGGGCTGCACATCGGAGAGTTGGGGCTGAAGCTCCCCAAGTTGTTCCGCATAGTTTTTGTAGGATGTTATTTCTGCTGTTAACCTTGGCAGCCATATTCTGAGTATGTTTTTTAAAGGCCAGGGTCCTGTCTAAGGTAACCCCCAGGTATTTTGGTGTTGCCTCGTATGGGAGCAGTTTGTTGTTTAGGTATACATGGAGTTCTCTTTTTGCCAATTTGTTGTTGAGGTGAAAACATGATGTAACTGTTTTACTTACACTTGGGGTTAACCTCCATTGGTGGAAGTATGTGCTCAAAGTTGTAAGGGCGGCTGTAAGTACGCCTTCTGTAGCTTCGATGTCTTTGTGGCTTTATGGTAATGCCAGGTCATCAGCATAAGAGAACTTTGTTGATAGCGTGGGTGGTATATCGGAAATGTATAGATTAAATAGAGATGGAGCCAGCACAGAGCCCTGAGGGAGGGAGTCTGTTATTCAGGTGTCTTTGCTTACTGATTTTGTCAGACCAATAGATAGATAGATGATAGGAGAGAAAGATGATGGATGGATGGGTAGGTAGATAGGTAGGTAGGTAGATGGATAGATGGATGGATGGATGGACGGACAGATGGATGATAGGAGAGAGAGATGATGGCTGGATAGGTAGGTAGGTAGGTAGGTAGGTAGATAGATAGATAGATAGATAGATAGATAGATAGATAGATAGACGGGTGGATAGATGGATGATAGGAGAGAAAGATGATGGATGGATGGATAGGTAGGTAGGTAGGTAGGTAGATGGATGGATGGATGGATGGATGGACAGATGGATGATAGAAGAGAGAGATGATGGCTGGATGGATAGGTAGGTAGGTAGGTAGGTAGATAGATAGATAGATAGATAGATAGATAGATAGATAGATAGATAGATAGACGGGTGGATAGATGGATGATAGGAGAGAAAGATGATGGATGGATGGATAGGTAGGTAGGTAGGTAGGTAGATGGATGGATGGATGGATGGATGGACAGATGGATGATAGAAGAGAGAGATGATGGATGGATGGATAGGTAGGTAGGTAGGTAGATGGATGGATGGATGGATGAACGGACAGATGGATGATAGGAGAGAGATGATGAATGGATGGATAAGTAGGTAGGTAGGTAGGTAGATGGATGGATGGATGGATGGACGGATGGACGGATAGATGATAGGAGAGAGAGATGATGGATGGATAGATAGATAGACGGATGGACGGATGGATGGATGATAGGAGAAAGAGATGGAGTCCCTGGTGCTCGCTGAGCTTCCTTGTTTTCTCACAGGCATTTCATGACCCACCTAGGTAACATCATCCATGCTATTGGGAAGCACAGTTTGTTCTTATCTTATTTTCTAGCTTGCCCTGTCAGTGTCGGTGGGAGTGGTCCTGGGGGGGTTCTTACTGTGGGCTTTTGGCAGTTCTTTAATTGGGGTATTGTTTACTCCTTGGTTGTTGTGTTGTTGTTAATCTTGGATTTAATCTCTGCTCCTCTGGGTGCCGATTGCTGTGTGTGTGTTTTGCTCTTGTGCTTCTCTTTGTGGCTTGTAAGTAATCATCCTTCGGAGCCCATTGATCCAGGGGCTCTCTTCCCAGGACCCCCAGGCAGCCCCACTGGGGTTTGTTTGCCAACCAAGCTGTCTTCCAGCCGGCAGCTGGCTCTAAATATTGCCCGTCCCAGCATGAAGGGGTGTGTGGAGTGCAGGAGCTGGCAGGAGCTGGCAAAGCGAAGCTGATCGATGCCATAGCTGTAGCCGCCCGCCGGTTCTCAGATGAAGGGGGGGGGGGGCATATGTTTCAGCTGGGCGTTTCAGAGGAATGGGCAGGAGAGGCTTCTGTGACCAGCAGAGATGTCCGGAGTTCTTAGGGGGACCTGGTTGTCTGAAGAGTTCATGGAATGGCTGTCCTGGAGAAGAAAAGCTGAGGAGGGGGCCCAGCCGGGCAGCTTTCTGGAGGCACCCTCCCTCCCTCCCTCTCTCCCTCCATCCATGTCTATCTGTCTGTCTCTCTACCTACCTCTGTCTCTGTATGTGTGTGTGTGTGTACCTAACGCATTGTAAGCAGCCCTGAGTCTCCGGAGAAGGGCAGCATATAAATCAAATTTTTAAAAAAACAAAAAACAAAAGACACACTCTCTCTCTCTCTGTCTCCATCTGTCTTTATCCATGCATCCATCCATGCAATTTATCCATGCATCCATCCATATCTGTTTGTCTGTCTCTGTCTATCCATGCATCCATCCATATCTGTCTGTCACTACTTACCTACTTACCTACCTCTCTCTGAGTGTAGACATACATACCTATCTACCTAACACACACTCTCTCTGTCTCCATCTATCTCTATCCATCCAATTTATCCATCCATCTATCCATATCTGTCTGTCTGTCTCTGTTTATCTCTGTCCATCCATCCATCCATCATCTATCTATCTATTTGTCCATAGATCCATCCATACGCCTATCTACCTAATTTAGAGACCACCCATCTAACTCATAGAGCGACCTGACCATGAGCATTAATGAACCTCACTAATACTTCCTCTTCCTGCCCAGAAGGCCCTCGCCTTCTCCTCCATCCTCCAGCTCATAGGGGTCCCAACTACATCTATGCCTCGCTGCACCAGTTGTCTGGAAAACCCTCCCCCCACCCAATTGTCTTGAGGATCGGGAGCAAAAGAGATGGAGATCCTGACAAAAGAAAAGGCATATGAATTGGATGGATGGACAAAGGTTGGACATACACAGAAAATATGATGATATGGATGGATGGATGGATGGATATAGATGGATGGATAGATGGATGGATGGATGGATGGATGGATATGGATGGATAAATGGATAGATGATAAATGATGGATGGATATGATGATATGATGATATGGATGGATGGATGGATAGATGATGGATGGATATGATGATAGATAGAAAATATGATGGATGGATGGATATGGATGGATGGATGGATGGATGGATGGATGGATAGATGATGGATGATGGATGGATATGATGATAGACAGAAAATATGAGATGGATGGATGGATGGATATGGATGGATGGATGGATAGATGATGGAAGGATATGATGATAGCTGGACAGAAAATATGAGATGGATGGGTGGATGAATATGGATGGATGGATGGATAGATGATGGAAGGATATGATGATAGATAGACAGAAAATATGATGATATAGATGGATATGGATGGATGGATTGATAGATGATGGATGGATATGATGATAGATAGACAGAAAATATGAGATGGATGGGTGGATGAATATGGATGGATGGATGGATAGATGATAGATGATGGATGGATATGATGATAGATAGACAGAAAATATGAGATGGATGGGTGGATGAATATGGATGGATGGATGGATAGATGATAGATGATGGATGGATATGATGATAGATAGACAGAAAATATGAGATGGATGGGTGGATGAATATGGATGGATGGATGGATAGATGATAGATGATGGATGGATATGATGATAGATAGACAGAAAATATGAGATGGATGGGTGGATGAATATGGATGGATGGATGGATAGATGATAGATGATGGATGGATATGATGATAGACAGAAAATATGAGATGGATGGATGGATGGATATGGATGGATGGATGGATAGATGATGGAAGGATATGATGATAGATAGACAGAAAATATGATGATAGAGATGGATATGGATGGATGGATTGATAGATGATGGATGGATATGATGATAGATAGACAGAAAATATGAGATGGATGGGTGGATGAATATGGATGGATGGATGGATAGATGATGGAAGGATATGATGATAGATAGACAGAAAATATGATGATATAGATGGATATGGATGGATGGATTGATAGATGATGGATGGATATGATGATAGATAGACAGAAAATATGAGATGGATGGATGGATGATATGGATGGATGGATGATGGATGGATAGATGATAGATAGACAGAAAATATGATGATATGGATGGATGGATATGGATAGATGAATATGGATGGATGGATATGGATAGATGAATATGGATGGATGAATGGATAGATGATGGATGGATATGATGATAGATAGACAGAGAATATGATATGGATGGAAGGAAGGAAGATACGTACTCTGGAGACAGATGAACAAGGACACATAGACAGATAGATAGATTAGATAAATAACATTGTAATTTGAGGGTAATTTTGTGTAGCTGCCTCCTTTGTTCGGTTGGAAAGTTGGCAAAACCTTTGAGGTTTCTTCAAAGCCACCTTCTTTTTTATCTATCACCCCTTCCACCCAGGGAGAAAGAGAAGAAAGTGAAACTTGGTGTGTGTGTGTGTGTGTGTGTGTGTGTGTCCCGCCTCTCCCAGGACCCATGTTTCATCTTCAAAAACATTGGATGCTTTTTATTAGACTGAGCAATCCCAGAAGAGGGGCAGTTGCCCTCCTAGACCAGGGGTCTCCAAACTTGGCCACTTCAGGTGGACTTCAATTCCCAGAATTCCTCAGCCAGCATGGCTGTCTGGGGAATTCTGGGAGTTGAAATCCACCAGTCTTAAAGTGGCCATGGTTGGATGGCTGAGGAATTCTGGGAGTTGAAGTCCAACAGTCTTAAAATGGCCAAGTAGACCCCGTGCTCTAGACCCTTAGATGCCTTCTCTCCCATGCTGGGGGTCCATCTCTTCCCCCCCCTTTCCCTTTGAGGAAGCCTTCCTCTCACCAACTCTTCTGCCCCCCCCCCCCAGGCCAAACTCCGCCTGGAGATGGAGATGGAGAGATTGCGACAGACGCACTCCAAGGAAGTGGAGAGCCGCGATGAGGAAGTGGAGGAGATCCGTCAGTCGTGCCAGAAGAAGGTGAGCCAGGTGGCCAGGTGTGGGGGGGTGTGGTTCTCTGGAAGTTGTGTCCTGCAGAGTCAGAGGTATCCTGGTTTGTCAGGCTTTGTTTGTGAACATCCCTATCATGGTGAGGAGCCTAGAAGTTATAGCAATCTGGGGCACTTTCCGATGGGTGGACTTCAACTCCCAGAATTCCCCAGCCAGCGAAGCAAAGCTGGCTGGGGAATTCTGGGACTTGAAGTCCACCCATCGGAAAGTGCTCCAGGTTGGCATACACTGAAGTAGCAAGTTCCAAAAGACCAGCTTCTAATTTCCAGTTTTCAGGATGTGAGCAGCAGAGCCAAGGGGTGGGCAGTGCCAACCGGAAGAAGGGCAGAGGGTTGGGCCATCTTTCCCCATGGAGACACTTCCTGTTTGTCCCTTCCGGCTTCATTTACCCAACTATTTATTTATTTATTTATTTATTTATTAGATTTGTATACCGCCCTTCTCCTTACGGACTCAGGGCGGTGAACAGCCGAAATAAAAATTCAATACATAAAAGTTAAAAATTAAAACACATATACGTTAGGCTGAGAATTAAAACCAAATAAATATTAAAATGCGGCAACGCTACAAACATTAAAAATTTTAAAATTTTAAAAATTCTAAAAATTGCGGCAGGGATCAGGCTAAACCGGCAAGTTGAAAAAGATGCGTCTTCAGGGCCCGACGAAACGTCCGGAGGTCGGAGATAATTCTCAATTCTGGAGGAAGATCGTTCCAGAGGGTGGGGGCTGCCACAGAGAAGGCTCTCCCCCTAAGCCTCACTCTGCATTTAGAGCAGTTTTGCAAAGTGGGAAAATGATACTTTAGAACTCCCAAGGATCAGGCATTGTTTTGTTTTGTTTTATTTTATTTTATTTTATTATTTTATTTTATTTTATTTTATTTTATTTTATTTTATTTTATTTTATTTTATTTTATTTATTTAATTTTATTTATTTTATTTATTTTATTTTATTTATTTTATTTTATTTTATTTTATTTAATTATTTTATTTATTTTATTTTATTTTATTTATTTTATTTTATATTTATTTTATTTTATTTTATTTATTTTATTTTATTTTATTTTTTATTTATTTTATTTATTTTATTTTATTTTATTTTATTTATTTTATTTAATTATTTTATTTATTTTATTTTATTTTATTTTTTATTTTATTATTTTATTTTATTTTATTTTTTATTTATTTTATTGTTTTTATTTATTTATTTTATTTTATTTTATTTTTTATTGTATTTTGTTTTATTGTTTTTATTTTGTTTTTATTACTTTATTGTTTTTATTTTACTTTATTTTATTTATTATTTTAATTTTATTGTTTTAATTTTATTTTTAATTTTAATTTTATTCTATTGTTTATTTCATAAATTTGTGATTTGTGATTTTTTTATTTTTATTTCATTTATTTTTACTTTTTTATTTTTATTTTATTCTATTTATTTCATAATTTTAATGATTTTTATTTTATTATTTTTTTATTTTAATGTTTTTATTTTATTTTTACTGTTTTTATTTTATTTCTATTGTTTTTATTTTTTATTGCTTTTATTGGCCTAACTCCCTACCCAGGGCTGGCTGTGGAATTCTGGGAGTTGAAGTCCACGAGTCTTAAACTTCCCAAGTATGGACATCCTTATCCTATACAGACAGTCTTCCACTTATGAGCACTATTGAGCCCCAAATTTCTGTTGCTAAGTGAGACAATGAAATCAGTTTCGCCCCATTCGATTTCCCCACCGATGGTCCCAAAAGGGGATCACACAACCCCCTCGGGACACTACGACCGTCATAAAGATGAGTCTGTTGTCATGTGTCTGATTTTTGATCACCTGACCAGAAGTTTGGGTTTCACATAATTTTATCACTGGTGTGCCGCGCACCAAAAATCTGAGCACACACTGTCTTTGCTCGCGTGCACGGCTTAGGAAACGTGGCATACCACCGGGGCAGGTGGGAATACCACCACTGCACCTGACCCTGGGGCGAGCGGGAACGGTTGTTAAGTGTGAACAGTGGTCCTAAGACATTCTTTTCAAGGCCACCGGAAGCTCCAACAGTCACTAAAGGAATGGTGAGCCGAGGACTAACTGTGCAATAGAGATTTCACACCCACAACTTCTGGTGCTGTTGTGTGCAGGAAGGCTGGGCTTTGTTGTCACGTAGGCAATTTTTCGGCCTCACCCAGGATGAGACCAGTGTCACCAGGAAGTGACTCCTTTCCCATTGTGAAATTTCACACCTTTTCTTGAGCAATTAATTCCCCAAATATTTCCTCCAGACGTACAAGCAGTCCCTGCATCACAACCACAATGGAGACAATTCCTGCTGTTAAGCCAGGTACTTGTTCAGTGAGTCGCGCCCGATTTTACGGCCTTATTTGACACAGTCATTAAGCGACTCACACCGTCGTTAAAAAAACCCAGCCTCCTCCTTGACTTACGCTCGCCGGAAGGTCGCCAAAGGGGAAGAAATCATGTGATACCGGGATACTGCGACGGTCATAAAGACGAGTCCGTTGCCGAGCGTCTAAATGACGATCACATGGCCTTGGGTCACAAGTGTGAGACGCTGTCATCCGTCAGTTTTTTCACTGCCGCTGTAACTTTGAACAGTCACTCTTGTATGTTGAGGGCTCGTTGTGTTTCACATTTTGTATTTTTATCTGCAACCGTCATACGTATGAGCCCATTGCCAAGCGTGTGAATTCAGATCCCGTGATCGTGAGGGAAGCCCACGAACATTAAAACAATAAAAGAAATAAATAAAGTGAAATGAATTAAAAAAAACAAATAAAAAAATAAATAAAAAAATAAAATGACAAATAAGTGCGAGGACTGGGCTGTAAATCACTTTTATCAGTGCCATTGTAACTACGAATGGTCGCTAAATGAAAATGGTTGTAAATCAAGAACTACCTGTACTCTTCTGAACCCATCCTAGTTCCATGGGACCTTCTGGATTTCTTTTAAGGATTAGAATAGAATAAGGAGCCAGAGTGGCGTAGGAGGCTAATGCCTCCTACTAAGGCAGCATTTAACATCCAGCTGCCTGCAATTACTGCGAGTCCAATTCTCACCAGGCTCAAGGTTGACTCAACCTTCCATCCTTTCTAAGGTAGGTGAAATGAGGATCCAGTTTGTGGGGGCAATAAGCTGACTTTGGATAAATATACAAAAGTATGAAGGCTATTGCTTAACGCATTGTAAGCCGCCCTGAGTCTCCGGAGAAGGGTGGCATATAAATCAAATCAAATAAATAAAAAAATAAATAAAAAAAAGAATACAGAATCACAGAGTTGGAAGGGACCCTGGAGGTCGTCTAGTCCAACCCCCTGTCTAGGCAGGAAACCCTACAGACAAAGGATATTTTTTATGTTTTGTGGTTATATTATGTTTTTAAACTTAAAGATTACAATAAGCTTAGCATAAGTAACATTGATTTCATTGAATCTTTAAATTTAATTAATTTAATAAATTCAATAAATTAAAATTAAATAAAATTTATTTATTGTTTTCATGTATTACACTGCATTTAATTCCATATGTGTAAGGCGCCTAGAGCCACCTTTGGCAAGACATGTTAGATAGATGAAAGACTGATCTAAAACATTTATTTATTTATTTGTATGTTTGTTTATTTGTTTAAATTTGTATACCGCCCTTCTCCTTGCGGATTCAGGGTGGTGAACAGCCAGAAATAAAAAACAGATTAAAACAATAAAAGAAATAAAGTGAAATGAAATAAAATTAAAAAAACAAACAAATCATAAAATAAATAAAAAATAAAATGACAAAGTTTAAAAAATCATAAAAATGAAATATACACTCTGGGAGCTGAAGTCCTCAAGTCTTAAGGTTTCAAAGTTGTACACCCTTGGTATATAACTGTGATGGATAACCTTTTTGCCGTCGCATGCCAAAAGCAGGGGGAAGCGGGGGGGGGGGTCATGCGTGTGCGTGTCCACACCCATAATTCAGTTCCCCCCCCCCCGCATTCACGTGTGACACACACACACACCGCGCTCTCCGCTCCTATGGCACGGTGGGCCCAGTAGGCCTGTTTTTCGCCCTCCCCAGGCTCCAGGGCCTTTCTAGGAACCTGGGGAGGGTGAAAACGGCCTTTCCCACCCCCCCCTCCAGAGGCCCTTTGGAGGCTGCAAACGGCCTGTTTGCTGAGTTAGGGCAATGCTCGCATGCCCACCGATATGGCTCCGTGTGCCATCGCGAGTATATAGGGTCTCCTTCTCAAGCAGGGGGCTGGACTAGAAGACCTCCAAGGTCCCTTCCCACTCTGTTACTCTGATCTGGCCGCTTCCACGAGCCGGTTGTTCAAGGGAGGGGTCCACAGCTCAAGCAGAAGACCCCTCCCCTCAAACAGCCGCTGCCTCCCTTCAGCCTCAGGGATTTCAGGGATTGAAAAGCCTCTGGGACAGTGTTTCTCAACCTTGGAAGCTTGAAGATGGGTGGACTTCAACTCCCAGAATCCCCCAGCCAGTGCTTTGCTGGCTGAGGAATTCTGGGAGTTGAAGTCCACAAGTCTTCAAGCTTTGCTGGCTGAGGAATTCTGGGAGTTGAAGTCCACAAGTCTTAAAGCTTTGCTGGCTGAGGAATTCTGGGAGTTGAAGTCCACAAGTCTTAAAGCTTTGCTGGCTGAGGAATTCTGGGAGTTGAAGTCCACAAGTCTTAAAGCTTTGCTGGCTAAGGGATTCTGGGAGTTGAAGTCCGCAAGTCTTAAAGCTTTGCTGGCTGAGGAATTCTGGGAATTGAAGTCCACCATCTTCAAGCTACCAAGGTTGAGAAACACTGCTCTAGGAATACTCAAGAAAATTGAAAGTTTATTGGACGTTGTGGGGAGGAGTGGGCCAGCTGGTCACAACAAACCCAGGACAAACCACTTTTCTTCCTAAAGCTGGTTTAGCTGCGGGAGAATCTTTCCAAAAAAAACCCCGTCAGCTTCTGTGTGTTGAACGAGAGGAGATTTCCTCCGGTTTCCCCCTTGGGCTTCTGTAGAAGGCAAATTTGTTTGCTGTTTTAAAGTTAGATTAATTAATTGGTTGATATACATACGATTAACTAATTAAAATGTTCTCTAATCAGCTGACAGCCGGAGAATAATGTCTTTATTACTCATCCACGTGGCGCCTTCGTTTTCAGGGGAACATGAATAAATGGTCTCCAGGTTGGGGACTTCCTGCTGGCAATTCTTTCTTCTCCTTTTTTTTTTAACGTTCAGACTTGGGAATTGGGGAAATTAAAACAGGGCTGCTGGGGGACAAATAGAAAGCAAAAGAAAGCAGAAATAACAAAGGAAACTGTGGGGTGCTTTGAACAGGATGGGTCGAAACACACAGCACCCCTAATTTAATCCGGGAACACTTTGGTCTAGTGATGAAGGCGCCTGGCTAGAAACTAGGAGACGTGGAGTTCTAGTTCTGCCTTAGGTGTGAAAGCCAGCTGGGTGACTTTGGACCAATCCCCAGGAGATAGTGAGTTCTAGTTCCGCCTTAGGCATGAAAGCCAGCTGGGTGACTTTGGACCAATCACCAAGAGAGGATGAGTTCTAGTCCCGCCTTAGGCAGGAAATCCAGTTGGGTGACTCTGGACCAATCACTAGGAGACTGGAAGTTCTAGTTCCACCATAAGCATGAATGCCAGCTAGGTGACTTTGGACCAATCACCAGGAGAGGATGAGTTCTAGTCCTGCCTTAGACAGCTGGGTGACTTTGGACCAGTGATGGGGAATTCTAGTTCTGCCATAGACATGAAAGCCAATTGTGTGGCTTTGGGCCAGCTGGGTGACTCTGAGCCAATCACCAGGAGAGGATGAGTTCTAGTCCCACCATAGGCAAGAAAGCCAACTGGGTGACTTTGGGCTGGTTCCTCTCTCTCTCTCAACCCAACCTACCTTAAAGGGTTGTTGTTAGGAGGAAGGGGGAGCATTATGCATGCTCATTGGCTGGAGTTATTTATAAAAACCACTCAGGGCCCTTCCTTGAGGGAGGTGAGCGGTCTAGAAACATGAAATCCAAATAAATAAAATTAAAGGTGAGATAAGAATAAATTAGAGTCCTACTGCGGAACTTGTGATGCATTAAAGGAGAAGATCCGGATTCTAGACGGAAGGTATTTCTTCCTCCTGCCTGTCCCATTGAACTGACAGGCGTTTGCCTGCTTAGATTTATTGATGCTTATTTATTTAGCCATTACATTTATATGCTGCTGAGCCCAGCGCTCAGGGCAACTTATCGCTGCAATAAAACATCCCTAACCTGAAAAGAAACACACACACACACACACTCCAGCATGATAAACATTAAGCAGCAGCAACTCAACATCAAATATTAAAAATATCCACTGTAATAAATCGGAACGAAAGCAGAGCCTCCCCATGATTAAAAAAAAAAACACAACTCCGATCAAAAATACAAACCCCAAACAGCTCCTGAGCCTCTCCGGGACCCCTCGGTCTTTCCGGCTTTCGAGAAAGTTTTGTGGTATGTAATTTGGGTTTCACTTACTGATAAATAAAACCAAACAATTTCTGATGGGGGAGGGGGTATTTGTGTCCTAAAATAAGATAAAATAATTTTTATTATCACTTTTTTCTGTGAAGGCGACCCTTCTCCAGGTTGCAAAACAGTTGGGATTATTTCTTTCTTTCTTTCTTTCTTTCTTTCTTTCTTTCTTTCTTTCTTTCTTTCTTTCTTTCTTTCTTTCTTTCCCTTCCTTCCTTTTTCTTCTTTCTTTCTTTTTCCTTCCTTCCTTCTTCCTTCCTATTGTCTTCCTTCCTTCCTTTTTTCTTTCTTTCTTTTCTTTCTTTTCTCTCTCTTCCCCTTCCTTTTTTCCTTCCCCTTCTCCTTCTCTGCTTCCCCACCTCTTTCCTGTTTCCCCACCCCCTCTCCTTCCCTCCCTCCTTTCCTTCCTTTCTTCCATCCCTCCCACCCTCCCTTACTTCCTTTCCTCCTTCCCCTTATACCTCTGCATCCCTCTCCTCCTTCCCTTCCCCCTCTCCTTCCTTCCCTCCCTCTGTCCCTTCCCTCCTTCCTTCCTTCCTCTCTCCCTTCCTGACCTCCTCCAAAGTACAGAGTATATGTCATTCACTGACCATTTGAACTCAGGACCCACCTGAGAAAGGGGAGTACCTGGATGTAGAGATGGATCTGGGCTTGTAGATCCGGGCTGAGCTTGGACTGGTGTGACTCCAGAAGGGGAACCTCAGCTCCAGCGACCGGAGACCCCCAGCAGGCTTAGTCCGTCCTGATCAGCCCCTCTCTCTGCCCCACAGCTGAAGCAGATGGAGCTGCAGCTGGAGGAGGCCTACGAAGAGAGGCAGAAGGTCCTGCGGGAGAAGAGGGAGCTGGAGAACAAGCTGGTGGCCGTCAGCGATCAGGTAGCCCTTGTCAGGCGCGACCGATGAGAGCCTCACCTGGGGAGTTCGAATGAGCTTCTTCATTGCTTTATGCCTCTTCTACAGGAATCTCCCCAAGCGGGCAGAGTAAACCTTGTGTTTACGCAATGATTCCAGGCTAGTTCCCTGCATGACTCCTCCTCCCAAGCAGGATGGTTGCTCTGCCACATCTTGCAGGGTGGGGTCCTCCAGGGAGGGGCCGATACATTCGTCCCATCCCTTCTCTGCTTCCTTCCCTCCTTCCAGGTCAGCCAGCGGGATGTCGAGGCGGAGAAACGGCTACGGAAGGACCTCAAGCGCACCAAGGCCCTCCTGGCCGACGCACAGGTTATGCTGGACCACCTGAAGAACAACGCCCCCAGCAAGCGGGAGATCGCCCAGCTGAAGAACCAGGTGAGGCACCTGGCCCAACACCCAGATGGGCCGTCCGTGGGGAGTCTCCGCCCTCCCGGCCATGGGGGTCCCCGAGGGGCTCCTCGACTTCTTCTTTGAAAGCATTTCACTTCTCTTCCAAGAAGCTTCTTCAGTTCTTGAGGGGGAGGGAGAGCAGAGGAAAAGAAAAAGAGGTGGGGGAAGGAAGGAAGGAAGGAAGGAGAAGGGAGGAAGGGAGGGAAGAATGGAGGAGGAAAGAAGGAATAGAAGGAAGGGAAGAAGAGAGGGAAAAAAGGAGAAGAAGGAAGAAGGGAGGGAAGGAGGAAGGAAAGAAGAGAAGAGGAAGGAGGAAGAAAGAAATGGAAGGAAACAAGGAGAAGCAGGAAGGAAGGAAGAAGGGAGGGAATAAAGGAAGGAAAGAAGGGTGGAAAGGAAGGAAGGAAAAGAACGGAAGGAAGGAAGGAGGAAGAAAGAAATGGAAGGAAAAGCAGAAGAACGAAGGAAGAAGGGAGGGAAAATAGAAGGAAAGGAAGGAAGGAAACAAAGGAAAGGAAGAAGGGAGGGAAGGGAAGGAAGGAAAGAAGGGTGGAAAGAAAGAAAAGAAATGGAAGGAAGGAAAAAAGGAACGGAAGAAAGGAAGGAGGAAGGAAGGAAAAGGGGAAGAAGGAAGGAAAGAAAGAAGAAGGGAGGGAAGGAAGGAAGGAAAGAAGGGAAGGAAGGGAAGAAGGGAAGGAAGGAGGAAGAACAAAATGGAAGGAAACAAGGGGAAGGAAGAAGGGAGGGAAGGAAGGAAGGGTGGAAAGAAAGGAAGGAAGGAAAGAGGGGAAGGAAGGGACTCTGAAGAACTAAAGAAGCTTCCTAGATGAGAAGCAAAACGTTTTCAAGGGTGGGGGGCGAAAACGAAGTCAGCCCAGTTGCCTTTTAGAAAAAGCCCCTCGGGGACCCTCAAGAGTGGCTCTCAAGAGGACGGCTGACCCTGAGCCTTGAAGGGGAGGGGGATAGGCTCCTAGCCCCTCTGACCGCCCCTTTCCCACGGGGGTCTCTCTCTCTCTCTGCAGCTGGAAGAGTCGGAGTTCACCTGCTCGGCCGCCGTCAAAGCCCGGAAATCCATGGAAGTGGAGATTGAAGATTTGCATCTCCAGATCGAGGATTTCTCTAAAGCGAAAGGAGCGGTAGGCAAAACCTCCCGTGCCCCTGACTCAGTTTCCCCCATGGAGGCTGGCCAGACACCAAACCCCCCCCCCCCCCCGGGTGGCTGGTTCCCTGCAAATTCCAGACGTAACTTTGTTTGGCTCATTTTCTTTCTGTGGAATGAAAAAGAGAGAGAGAGAGAGAGAGAGAGGGAGGGAGGGAGGATTAATTAGGAGACATCAAAGCTTCCGGCTAATTGGCAGACTTACAGATCCAGTTCTGGAAATCTTCCCGGAGAAGCCAAAATAACCGGCATTTTCTGGGATGCAAACTGGCCCCACCACTTCCCAAAATGCCCCAACCGCTTTCGTTGCTGCTTTTGAGGGCAGCCTTGGCGGGTGGGTAAAGCCCCCATTGGGGCACCAGCCCGGTTGGCAGAGCCCGTCTTCCAGGGTGGGATTTATTTACCCATAGGGCACCTTCGCATCACGTTTCGACAAAAAACAACTGGGGATAAAAATATGTGAAATACAGGCAGTCCTCGGTTTACGACAGTTCGTTGAGTGACTGTTCGAAGTTATGGCAGCCCTGGGGGAAAATAAAATGGCTGAAGATTTTTTTTCTCGCACTTACGACCCATGATCACGTGATCTAAATTCAGACTCTCAGCGACTGACTCATAGTTATGACGGTCGCAGTGTCATGTCGTTCCCCACCCCCCCACCCGGGGTCACGTCCCCTTTGGCGACCTCCTGACCGGCAAAGTCACTGGGGAAGCCGGATTCATTTAATGACAGTGCAACTCGCTTAACAACTGCAGGGATTCGCTTAAGAGCTGGGTTGTAAATCGGGGCATAACTCAGCCCCGCTCTCGCTTAGCAAATGGAAATTTTGAGCTCGGTCGTAAGTCGAGGATGCCTGTAATTCCTCCATCCGACAGCTCATAGAGGCTGCTCTAGGTTGAGCCGGACCAGGATATCCCCCCAGGGCCAGTGCCCCCTCCCCTTTGAGGCCTGGAAGCCTGGGGTGGGCTGGGGGCTGAAGTCTCCCCCCTCCCTCCCTCCTCCCCCCCAGCTGGAAGAGCAGGTGAGCCGTTTGCAGCGGGAGAAGAACGAGGTGCAGAGTCGGCTGGAGGAAGACCAGGAGGACCTCAACGAGCTCATGAAGAAGCACAAGGCAGCCGTGGCACAGGTGGGTCCCCCCCCCTTCCTTTCTTTCTTTCTCTTTCTCTCCCCCCTCCTTCCTTCCATCACTCCTCCCTTTCTCTCATTCTTTCTCTTTCTTTCTTTTCTTTCTTTCGCTCTTCTTTCTTTCTTTTCTTTCTCTTTCTTTCTTTCTTTCTCTCCCCCTCCTTCCTTCCATCACTCCTCTTTCTTTCATTCATTCGTTCTTTCTTTCTTTTGTTCTTTCTTTCTCTCTTTTTCTCCCGCCTCCTTCCTTCCATCACTCCTTCCTTTCTTTCTCTTTCTCTTTCTCTCCCCCTCCTTTCTTCCTCCTTTCTTTCCTTTCTTCTTTCTTCCTTCCTTCCTTCCTTCCTTCCTTTCTTTCTTTCTTTCTTTCTTCCTTCCTTCCTTCCTTTCTTTCTCTCTCTTTCTCTTTCTCTCCCCCCTCCTTTCTTCCTCCTTTCTTTCCTTTCTTCTTTCTTCCTTCCTTCCTTCCTTCCTTCCTTCCTTCCTTCCTTCCTTCCTTCCTTCCTTTCTTTCTTTCTTCCTTTCTTTCTTTCTCTTTCTCTTTCTCTCCCCCTCCTTTCTTCCTCCTTTCTTTCCTTTCTTCTTTCTTCCTTCCTTCCTTCCTTCCTTCCTTCCTTCCTTTCTTTCTTTCTTTCTTTCTTCCTTCCTTCCTTTCTTTCTCTCTCTTTCTCTTTCTCTCCCCCCTCCTTCTTTCCATCACTCACTCCTTCCTTCCTTCCTTCCTTCCTTTCTTCTTTCCTTTCTTTTTTTAACATCAGATACTTTTGGGAGCCAAGAGAGGGGGAGGATGGTGGATTGATAGAAGGGGGAGAGAGAAAAAGAAGAGTGTAGAGGGAGGGAGGGAGAAAGAAAGAAACAAAGAAGGGAGGGAGGGAGGGTAGAGAAAGGAGAGAGATAGAGAAAGAAAGAAAAAAAGAAAGAAAGAGGGGAGAGTAAGAATGAAAGAGAGACAAAGAGGAAAAGAAGAAAGAAAGAAAAAGAAAGAAAGAAAGCCCAACTGTTTTGCAACCTGGAGAACTACTGCCTGCCAGGCAGGACCTTGCCCTGTAAGGGTAGAGAGTCTGGAACCGTGGCAGGTGGGTCTGGGGGGGTGGGGGGGTGCCCCCTTCCCTCAAGAGCCACAACCACTCAGGTCCACCTTGCCTCCCCCCCCCCCTCAATCCCCGTAGGCTTCGCGGGACCTGGGCCAGATCAACGACCTCCAATCGCAGCTGGAAGACGCCCAGAAGGAGAAGCAGGAGCTGCAGGAGAAGGTACACCTCGAACCCGGGGCCAAGGGGTGGGGCTGCAGCCTTTCTGGACACCCCCCACCCCTACAGCAGCCCCTCTGAGCGACCTCTTTGTTTCCCCCCCCTCTCCCCAGCTGCAAGGCCTGCAGAGCCAGCTGGAATTCCTGGAGCAGACCATGGTGGACAAGTCCTTGGTCAGCCGGCAGGAGGCCAAGATCCGCGAACTGGAGACTCGGCTGGAGTTCGAGAGGACCCAAGTGAAGCGCCTGGAGGTGAGGGGGAGGGGCAAAGGGGGGAGGGACCCCCGCCCCAAACGGGCAAACCTCAGCAGGCAAGGACCCTCACCCATTTTACAGATTAACAGAGGTTGGAAGGGACCTTGAGGTCATCTAGTCCAACCCCTAGCCCCCTACACCATTTCTGACAGGTGGCAGTCCAGTCTCATCCCAGAAGGGAATCTCATGCAGGGCCAGGAAGGTCTCTGCCTTCTGACAAGCCAATCCTTTAAAATACAGGTAGTCCTCGACTTATGTCGATTCCTTTAGTGACCGTCGGAAGATACAACAACGCTGAATGCAGTGACTTGGGGGGGAAGCCAGAGTCACTTGATGCTTTTCACACTTTAACAGCTTGTGCAGCCACCCCCACGGTCACATGATCAAAATTCAGACGCTCGGCAGCTGACTCACATTTATGACGGTCGCAATATCCCGGGGTCACCTTTTGTCAACCTTCTGACCAGCCAATTCAATACGGGGTGTAGGTTCGCTTAAGAACGGCAGCGATTCGCTTAACGACTGCAGCAAGGAAGGTTGTAAAAAATGGGACACAACTCTCTTAACAGCTGTCTTGCTTAGCAACAGAAATTTGGGGCTTGGCTTGTATTTATGACGGTTGCCTAGTGCCGGGGGTCGCGCGGTCACGATTTGTGACCTTCCCGCCCGGCTTCTGACAAGCAAAATCAATGGGGATTCCTTTTAAGGACCGCACGATTCACTTAACGACTGCATGTTTCATTTTAACAATTCCAGCGATTCAGTTAACGGCGGCCAAAACGAAGGCATGCCTCGGCGGTGGAAATATCGGCCTCCGTTTTGGTCGCACGGTGAGGACTAGTTGTAATTCTGCCTCCCTGTCGACTTTTCCCTCTGGCTCTGCCCCCCCACCCCCCCACCCTTCAACTCACCCAGCAAGCCCCTGACCCCATCCCGGCCCCTCCTTGCCAGCGCCAGAGCCTCTTCTGCACCCCCAGACCCTTCTTTTGGGGGAAGCCCAGATGCTCCTTCCTCTTTCTCTGCCGTTCCTGGCTTCTTCGCCCTCCCCTCCCCTCCCCTCCCCTCCACCTCGCCCCACTGCCAGCCGCGTGAATAAATATGCAGGGGACGGCGCTCGGAGCTGCCTACGCCAACGGATGGAATCTATTTTTCTCCTTACATTACATGCTGTAATTACTTCACACAAAGTTAAATCTATTTTTCCAATTCACCAAGGCCCTCCCTGATTATTCTTCCCACGCCTGGGGAAGAAAGACCCCCCTCCATCCTGCCACCCACCCACCCCCCTCTCTCTCCTCTCTCTCCTCTCTCTCTCTCTCTCTCTCTTTCCTGGGCCCCCCAACTCGGCAGCTGCCCTCCCTGCTTCCTTTCCTTCCCCTCCCCACTTCCCTCCAGCCAGTCCGTTCCCCCCCCTTACCTCCCCCCCACCCTCATGTAAATTCATAGGGCTGGCTTCGTTTGTTCCATTAGCTCTCGGCGGAAGAGCGAGGAGCTGCCTTGCACTGCGCCACCCCGTTCCCCCCCTGTAATTGCTGCTGTCTTCTACCATTATACACGGCAGATGAATATGGATGCCCGGCCTCGTCTCTTCCCCACGCCGTCTCGTTTTCCACCTGCCACGGTTCGCCGGGGATGGAGAGGGATCGCCTCTCTTCTCCCCCCCCCTCCCACACCCGAGGGGCACGGCGGCATTGGCCGAGGGTTGTCGGAGTGGATGTTGGAATCGGAATCTCCTTCGCGCCCACGATTCCTGCGGGCGTTGGGTAGCTTTGGGTTCTGCCCCTATTGTGGGGAGGTTTGGAGGCCGCCTTCATCTCTGAGGCTGGGTTGGGGGAGAGTGGGGGGGGGGCTTCAGATCCTTGCTAGAGACTCTTAAGTTCTGGGGGATGCGCGTGGAACTGATCCATGCTCCCACCCGGAAAGGGGAGCATGTGAGCTGCTATCGGAGCAAGGAATGTGGAATTAATCAGGGAAGACCCCACCCCACCCCCAATTCTGCAGCCCCTTTGCCTCGGTGTTGTCTGCCACTGGTTCTCCAGCATCCTGTCTGGAGATTGAAGGTGGACATCACCTCTCCATCCAGGATGAGGGTTTAAGTTTAAGTTTAAGTTTTATTAGATTTATATACCGCCCTTCTCCTTACGGACTCAGGGCAGTGCACAGCCAAATTAAAAAGCAGGTACACAAAAGTTAAAATTTCATAAAACGAACAAATATAAATAGCCGTAAATTAAAACAAATTGATTTAAAAGATAATAAAAAACTCTAAAAATGATAAAATATTTGACAGGAATCAGGCTAAGCCGGCAAGCTAGAAAAGATGTGTTTTTAACACATCTTGGGTATTGGACAACTGCCAGCTATCCTCTAGCAAGGAGTGGGAGGCGGTGTCAAGTGAGGGTGTAGCTTGGAATCCTTTCGTAGCTGCAAAAGACAAAAAACTGACCTCTCCCGGGAACCACGAAGCCTTATTTAGCCATTCCAAAGGGAAGGCAAAAACACTTCAGGTGGTTCTTGAGTCCTCAACTTACGACCACAATTGAGCCCAAAATTCCTGTTGCTAAGCGACACATCCATGAAGGGAATTTTGATCCGCCATAAGACCTTTCTTGCCACCGTGGTTAAGCGAATCCCTGCCGTTGTTAAGTGAGTCACACGGTCATTCAGCAAATCCGTGCTTCCCCATTGACTTAGCTTATCCGAAGGTCACAAAAGGGGATCCAGGGACACTGCAGCCGTCATAAGTACGAGTCAGTTGCCAAAAGTCCAGATTCTGATCATGTGACCACGGGCATGCCGCAACGGTCATAAGTGTGGAAAGCGGTTATAAGTCACTTTTTTCTGTGCCGCTGTAACTTCCAACGGACGCTAAATAAACTTGTAAGTCGAGGATTCTCTGTAACACAGATAATAAATTATTCGTTTTTGTTATTCATCTGGGCAACTGAATGGAGCTGAGTGTTTACTGGCCGGATGCCCTTCCTGTTGCCAATGCGGGGTTTTATTCAGCCGATATATTCTCATCATGCCCAGAAAGAGAGAAATGTCTGCCTCTACCTAGGATCGAACTCACAGCCTCCGGATTGTGAGGCGAGAGCTCCACCTCTAGGCCACCGCACCACTCACTCTGATTGCTTGAATATGATAAAGAAGCAATCAAAATACTCCTGGGAGCTGATTTGGGGGGGGGGGGCAGCCCAGCATCAGCCCTTAGAACAAGGGACTCCAGTCTTGGCCACTTTAAGACCTCTGGACTTCAATTCCCAGAATTCCCCAGCCAACTTAGCATAGAATTCTGGGAGTTGAAGTCCACAAGTCCTAAAGTGGGCAAGATTGGAGACCTACCTTAGATGAATGAGCAGGGAAGACAAATGTCCCTTCTCTGCTGGGACCCTTCAGGCCCACTGCTGCCCCTCGGTACACAGGCTGGTGCAGAGCCACGGGGGCCTAGTGGTTAGAGAGCAATGTTGCAGGCTGACTCTGCCCGCAGCCAGGAAGTTCGATCCTGACCAGCTCAAGGTGGACTTGGCCTTCCATCCTTCCCAGCTCAGTAAAATGAGGACCCAGATTGTTGGGGGCAACAGGCTGATTCTGTAAACCGCTTAGAGAAGGTTGTAAAAGCACTGTAAAGTGGTATATAAATCTAAGTACTATTACTTGGGAAGGAAGGAAGGAAGGAAGGAAGATGAGAAGGAAGGAAAGGAAGGAAGAGAGGAAAGGAGAAAAGAAGGAAGGAAGATGGGAAGGAAAGAAGATAAGAGGGAAAGAAGGAAGGGAGGGAGGGGAAGGAAGGAAGAAAGATGAGAAGGAAGGAAGGAAAGGAAGGAAGAGAGGAAGGGAAAAAAGAAGGAAGGAAGATGGGAAGGAAAGAAGATAAGAGGGAAAGAAGAAAGGAAGGAAAGGAAGGAAGGAAGGGAGGGAGGGAAAGGAAAGAAGGAAGATGAGAAGGAAGGAAGGAAAGGAAGGAAGAGAGGAAAGGAGAAAAGGAAGGAAGATGGGAAGGAAAGAAGATAAGAGGGAAAGAAGAAAGGAAGGAAAGGAAGGAAGGAAAGGAGGAAGGGAGGGGAAGGAAGGAAGGAAGATGAGAAGGAAGGAAGGAAAGGAAGGAAGAGAGGAAGGGAGAAAAGAAGGAAGGAAGATGGGAAGGAAAGAAGATAAGAGGGAAAGAAGAAAGGAAGGAAAGGAAGGAAGGAAGATGAAAAGGAAGGAAGGAAAGGAAGGAAGAGAGGAAGGGAGAAAAGGAAGGAAGATGGGAAGGAAAGAAGATAAGAGGGAAAGAAGAAAGGAAGGAAGGAAGGAAGGAAGATGAGAAGGAAGAGAGGAAGGGAAAAAAGAAGGAAGGAAAATAGGAAGGAAAGAAGATAAGAGGGAAAGAAGAAAGGAAGGAAAGGAAGGAAGGGAGGGAGGGGAAGGAAGGAAGGAAAGGAAGGAAGAGAGGAAGGAAGGAAGAAGGGAAGGAAAGAAGGAAGGGAAGCCAGAAGGAAGGAAGGAAGGAAGCCTTAGTGGCCCAGTTGTTACAATGCAGCATTGCAGTCTAACTCTGCCCCTAACCCGCAGTTCGAATCCCATCAGCTCAAGGTGGACTCAGCCTTCCAACCTTCCGAGGTGGATAAAATGAGGAGCCAGATTGTGGCTGACTCTGAAAACCGCTTCGAGAGGGCTGAATAAAGTACTGTGCAGTGGCATAGAAGTCTATGGCTATTGGGTCCGAGAGGCAGGCAGGCCTGGCACCTTCCTTCCAGCCCCCCTGCCTCCTCTCCGCTCTCTATCTCCTGCTTCTCCCCCTCCCTGCCCCAGAGCCTGGCCACTCGGTTGAAAGAGAACATGGAGAAGCTGACGGAAGAGCGCGACCAGAGGACGGCGGCTGAGAACCGGGAGAAGGAACAAAACAAGCGACTTCAGCGTCAGCTCCGGGACACCAAAGAGGAGATGGCCGAGCTGGCCAAAAAGGAGGCCGAAGCCAGCCGGAAGAAGCACGAACTGGTAAGGGGCAGCCCTGAGACCGGCTTTCTTCTCAAGGCCCACCCTTCTAGCACAGCTCCCCTCTCCTCCCTGCCCCATCCCGGAGGTTCATCTTTGCTTTGGCTTCAAACTAGGACTCTAGACTGAAGCCCGACGCAAAATAGTCAGGTCAGGCATTGTTTCCTGGCAAACGTTTGATGACCCAACTAGGGAACATCATCAGTGCTAGAAGGGAGGAAGGGAGCTTTGCAGAGAGGAGAAGCCCTGTGGGGTCTCCTTACTCCTCATCCTGTGCTTAATTTTTATTTTTTTAATTTGATTTATATGCCGCCCTTCTCCGGAGACTCAGGGCAGCTTACAATGCGTGAAGCAACAGCCTTCATACTTTTGTATATTTATACAAAGTCAGCTTATTGCCCCCACAAACTGGGTCCTCATTTGACCTACCTTAGAAAGGATGGAAGACTGAGTCATCCTTGAGCCTGGTGAGATTCGAACTTACAATAATTGCAGACAGCTGGTGTTAATCACAACGCTTTAGTCTGCTGAGCCACCAGGCCCCTTTTTCTTTTTTTAAATTTGATTTATATGCTGCCTTTCTCCGGAGACTCAAGGCGGTTTACAATGCGTTAAGCAATAGCCTTCATATTTTTGTATGTACCTGCTTAGTAGGGCTTTCACACACCCCCCCCAAGCGGTGTTCTTTTTTATACAAAGTCAGCTTATGGCCCCCACAATCCGGGTCCTCAATTTACCCACCTTAGAAAGGATGGAAGGCTGAGTCAACCTCGAGCCTGGCGAGATTCGAACTTACAATAATTGCAGGCAGCTGGTGTTAATCACAATGCTTAGTCTGCTGAGCTATCCAGGCTCCTAATCCTAACCAGACTATACCAGGCCATTAGAATATAAATTGAAAGCAAGTCTTTCTCTCTTCTAGCATTGATGACATTACCTAGTTCCAGCTCCATTCTGATTAAGTGGTCATTTCGCATTTCGGGTGTCTCCCCCATTTGGTATCGGTGGAAGGAAAAAGGTTTTGCAGAAGGCTCCCTTTGTGCGAAGTTTGGACATAAACGGTTCCTTACGATAAGATCAAGTAATCCATCAGTAGCTGAAGTCTGCGGGGATGGCGTTCTTAGATAAAGGGCGCAAATTAAGGAATAAGCATTTTCTCAAAGAAAACGTTTGTTCGGTAAAGGAGACAGGGGGGCAAGCGACAGGCATGTGCAGGGCGTGGACCTCGATAGCTCTCCTTATCAAATTATTAAATTAGATAAATAAACAATTGCAAATCGTGGCTTTCCCCCCATTATTAGCAATGCAACAGTAAGAGAATTTAGCGATCGTTGTTTGATATTTGGGATGGAGGGAAGAAAATAGGAAGAAAGGAAAGTGGCTGTAAGGGAGGGAGGGAAATACGGAGGGAGGGAAATAGGAAGAAAGAAAGGGAAACGGGAGAAAGGGAAGGGAAGAGAGGAAGGAGAGGAAGAAAGGGAAATGGGAGGGCGGGAATTAGGATGGAAGAAAGGGAAGTAGGAGGAAGGGAAGGAAGGGAGGAAAGAAAATAGGAAGGAAGGGAAATGGGAAGGGAGGGAGGGAAATAGGAAGAAAGAAAGGAAAGTGGGAAGAAAAATAGGAAGGAAGGAAGGAAGTGGGAGGAAGGAAGGAAAATGGGAAGGGAGGCATAGGAAGAAAAGGGAGGGGAGGGAGGGAAATACAGAGATAGGGAAATAGGAAGAAAGAAAGGGAAATGGGAGAAGGAAAGGAAGTGGGAAGGGAGGAAAATAAGGAAAGAAGGAAGGAAGGGAAATGGGAAGGGAGGGAGGGAAATAGGAAGAAAAAAGGGGAGTAAGAAAAGTAAAAAAAAAAGGAAGGAAGGATGGATGGAAAGAAAGAAGGAAAGTCTGAAGTTCAAGATGGATGAGTCCACTGGAATTTTGTCCCACCACAATCCGGCAACTCCTGCTGGTGTCCCAATGCCACACAGTCCAAAGGGCCAGAGGCAAAAGGGAGAGAGAAACCGTCGGGAGCCCCCGGAGGAGGCGCAGGGGATTTTCCTTCTCTGAAGACCCTGGGTTTTCTCCCCCTCCCCAGAGCCCGCAGGAAGGAGGGCTGTCGGATCCCACCAAGGCAGACCCTTCCCCACAAGCGCTGGGGCTGTGAGAAGCAGCATCTTCCGTGGCTCCGTGGCTCCCTGGGAAAGCCTAACGGGCCACGCCAACCTGCCGTGGATTTCTGGTGGGGGGAAAAAGACACCTCATTGTGGGGAAGGGATGGAAAGCTGCAGTCAGTGAGATAAAGATGCCCAGCTGGTCCTCAATTTACGACCAAAATCGACCCCAAAATTCACGTTGCTAAGTGAGAAATTGGTTAAGTGAGTCTTGCCCCATTTTACAACAGAGTTACAACAGCACCGGAAAAAAACGATAGGGCCATTTCCTGCGCTGACGACCCCTGCAACGTTGCCACTGCAGCAACTGACTCACATTTATGTCGGCTTTTAGTGTCCCAGGAGGGTCAAGCGATCCCTTTAGGCAACCTTCTGACAAGCCAAGTTAGCGGGGAAGCCCGATTCACTTAACAACTGTCAGACTGCAGGAATTCGCTTAGCGGCAACAATGGCAAGAAAGGTCATAAAACGGGACGAACGAAACTCACTTAACAACAGAAGTTTTGGGGCTCATTTGTGATTGTAAGCCTGGATAGCTCAGCAGACTAAAAGCATTGTGATTAGCACCAGCTGTCTGCAATTACTGTAAGTTCGAACCTCACCAGGCTCAAGGTTGACTCAGCCTTCCATCCTTTCAAGGTAGGTCACATGAGGACCCAGTTGTGGGGGCAATAAGCTGACTTTGCATAAATATACAAAAGTATGAAGGCTGTTGTTTAATACATTGTAAGCCGCCCTGAGTCTCCGGAGAAGGGCGGCATATAAATCTAATTAAAAAACAACAACTATCTTCACTGTACGGACAAGGTTGCCATGCCAGGGGTGGGTGGGAAGATGGCAGAGCTGTTGCGTGCCCCAGGGCGATGCCAGGGGGAAGCAGCTCTCTCTCTCTCTCACACACACACACACACACACACACACTCGGCTGTGTCTCTTCTTCCTAGGAGATGGACCTGGAGAGCTTGGAAGCTGCCAACCAGAGCTTGCAGGCGGATCTGAAGCTGGCCTTCAAGCGGATCGGGGACCTGCAGGCCGCTATTGAGGACGAGATGGACAGTGAGGACAACGAGGACCTCATCAACAGGTGGGGGGAGTGGGGGGGGGCTGGGAGAGGGCTGGGGGTTGGTGAGCAGGGCCCTGCCAGGCGCACCAAGGCGGCACGTTATATACGAACCACAACAGTGAAATAGTCTCTGTCAGGTAGGGAGGGAGGGAAGAAGGAAGAAATAGAGGAAGGAGGGGTGGAAGGAAGGAAAAAGGGAAAGAAAGAAAAGAAAGAAAGAAAAGAGAAGGAAGGAAGGATAGATAGATAGACATCAGTGGATAGATGGATGGATGAAGTATGGATAGAAGGAAGGGAAGTGGAGAGGAATGAAGAATGGAGGAAGAGAAATTGGATGGATGAGAGAGAGAGAGAGATAATGAGTGGGTAGGTGGATTGGATGGATGGAGAGAAATTGGATGGATAGATGGAAGGAAGGAAGGAAGAAAGGAAAAAGAGAAATTGGATGGATGGAAGGAAGGAAGGAAGGAGAGAAATTGGATGGATGGATGGATGGAAGGAAGGAAGGAAGATAAATTGGATGAATGGAAGGATGGATGGAGAAAAATTGGATGGATAGATGGATGGATGGAAGGAAGGAAGGAGAGAAATTGGATGGATAGATGGATGGATGGAAGGAAGGAAGGAAAAAGAGAAATTGGATGGATGGAAGGAAAAAAGGAAGGAGAGGTTAGATGGATGGATTGATGGATGGATGGATGGAAGGAAGGAAGGAAGGAAGGAAGGAAGGAAGATAAATTGGATGAATGGAAGGATGGATGGAGAAAAATTGGATGGATAGATGGATGGATGGAAGGAAGGAAGGAGAGAAATTGGATGGATAGATGGATGGATGGAGGAAGGAAGGAAGGAGAGAAATTGGATGGATGGATGGAAGGAAGGAAGGAAGGAAAGAGAGAATTTGGATGGCTGGATGGCTGGAAGGACGGAAGATAAATTGGATGAATGGATGATGGATGGAGAAAAATTGGATGGATAGATGGATGGATGGATGGATAGAAGGAAGGAAGGAAGGAGAGAAATTGGATGGATAGATGGATGGATGGAAGGAAGGAAGGAAAAAGAGAAATTGGATGGATGGAAGGAAGGAAGGAAGAAAGGAAGGAGAGAAATTGGATGGATTGATGGATGGATGGATGGAAGGAAGATAAATTGGATGAATGGATGGAGAGAAATTGGATGGGTGGGTGGATGGAAGGAAGATAAATTGGATGGAAGGAAGGAAGGATGGATGGAAGGAAGGCAGGAAGGAAGGAAGGAGAGAAATTGGATGGATGGAGAGAAATTGGATGGATGGATGGACGGACGGAAGGAAGAAAGGAGAGAAATTGGATGGATGGGATGGAGAGACAGAGATTTAAAGCTTGGATGGGTAGGGAAGTAGGTGGTTGGGGCTATTTGGGGCTGGGGGAGTGAGAGGACCTCCTTTGGGTTCTCCACTTTCCTGATGTTCTTGAAACTGGCACCTAAGTTCCTCCCCACTGCTGGGGTTCGGGGTCTCTCTTGGGAGCATCGGAGGCCAACAGTGGCCAACCAGAGGTCTTGCAGGGGATCATAAAGATGATGGACATGCCGTTAATTGGCCAAAATTGCCTCTGAAAATTGAGGATCCTTTTAGCTTTTGACCACCAGCCCCTTGGGTGCCCTCTGCACCACTCAGACCCCTCATTTCCTCTCCTTCAGGCCCCTGCAGGGGCTGGGAATCTCCCCCCACCCCACCAGCTTCCTTTCCAATCAAATTGACTCCATCATTATTATTATGCCTCCTCCTTCCTCCTCCTCCTTCTTTTCCTTCTCCTTCTCCCTTTCTCCCTCCTTTCTCTCCTTTCTTTTTCTTTTTATCTTTCTTCTTCTACGCCTTCTCCTTATCCTCCTCCGCTTTTTTCTTCTTTCCTTCTCCTTCTCCTTCTTTTCACTTTTTTCTTTCTCATTCTCCCCTTCTCCTCCTCCTCTTTTTTGTCTTTCTTCTCTCCTTCTCCTTCTTCTCCATCTCCTTCCTTTCACTTTTTTCTCTTTCTCATTCTCCCCTCCTCCTCTTCCTCCTCCATCGCCCCCTCCGTTCCCCTGCTCCTCCCCTTCCCCCCTCCCCCTTTTCTATTCAGTTCTCCCTCTTGCTCCCTTACGCCCTTCCTTCCTCTTCCTCCCAGGTGGATTTTACTTTTTAAAAAAAACCATTCCTTTGCTGTGAGTTTTATTTTGCTTTTTTTCCTCCCTCTCCCTCCCACCCTCAATTCCCTCTCCCCCCCCCAACCCAATTCTCCAGTTTGCAGGACGTGGTGTCCAAGTACCAGAAACGCAAGAATAAGCTGTAAGCAGGAATTGACTTTCCCGGGTTCCCAGTAATGCAGCTGTGTTAACGCCTAACCCCCAAGCATGCCGCCGGCCAGAGCGTGCATGCTTCAACATGCATGGGTCTGACCATTCCTGCTCTAACCCGTGTTTAGCTCTGTCTTAGCGTGTCCCTGATAACCTTGCATTATGGAACTAACTCTGGGTCAGAGAAAGGGAGGTGGGTAGGTGGGACAAAGACCCCCCCCCCAATGCCTGGTTCCATGTCTCTGCTTGGGAAGGATGATGAATTTTGTGGGGTGGGAAGGAAGAGGACACAGCAAGGAATCTCGTTATCGGTAATCCTCAACTTACGACCGCAATAGAGCCCTAAACATTCGTCGTTAAGCACGGTGGTTCCTAAGTGAGTTGCATCCCACTTTACGAACTTTCCTGCTGCTGTCGTTACGCAAATCACTCCCGTTGTTAGTCCCATGGTCATTAAGCAAATCCAGCTTCCCCAATTCACTTCGTTTGTGAGGAGGTCGCAAAAGGGGATTGCGTGACCCCGGGACATTGCGACCGTCATAAATACGAGTCAGTTGCCAGGCATCCTGAGTTTCGATCACGTGACCACGGGGAATGCTGCAACGGTCGTAAGTCCCGTTTTTCAATACCGTTGTAACTTTCAACCGTCACTAAAACGAATGGAGAGACTACCTCTCTATGAAGTGATTTTGATCTGGGCTTAATGTTGGCGCAATGGGTGTTTGCCTTTGGAAGTTGTGGGAGCTTCATCCCTGGAGGCTTTCAAGAAGAGACTGGACTGCCATCGGTCAGAAATGGTGTAGGGTCTCCTGCTTGGCTGGGGGTTGGACTAGATGACCTATTAATCAAAGCAGGTCACCTGGTGAAGAAGACCCAGAATCTTGGCCGGCTCGCCGAAGAACCCTTCCCAAATTTTTGCCATCTTGCAGAGATGCCACCTGATGCAAAGATGCGTCAGAGATGCAGTTCTCAAACTCTTTGTTTCATTTTTAATTTTCTCCCGTGCTTTGGACGGTCCGGCTTGTTTTCCTTTCCGAAGGCCGAGCCGGGTCCCGTCTGGACGATGGGGAGATCTCTGCCGGCTAATGATAAATGTAATCAACTCTAGCAGTGATCTAGGGGCAACGGGAGCCTTGTTGTCACACACAATTAATGTCCCCGACTGTTTCTGTCTGCCTCCGTCCCTTCCCCAGCGATTCGGATCCCGGTTTAACTAATGGCACGGCTACCCTGGACATAAATTGCCTTTGACGGGAGGTTTAATTCCGACAATTTAAAATCACAGCAGCCCCCGGAGTTTGTTTATAGGGCTCTCCGGCTTCTTCTCTTTTTTTTTTTTCACTGCGGAAAAATAACAAAGGGCCCTCCAGCATTTATTTGCAGGGGGAGAGAGAGGGAGAGAGAGAGAAAGAGGCATGCGGAATAGAGAATAGAATAGGATAGGATAGGATAGGATAGGATAGGATAGGATAGGATAGGATAGGATACGATACGATACGATACGATACGATACGATACGATACAGAATATAGAAGAGTAGAATAAAATACAATGAATAGAATAGAACAGATTAGAATAGAATAGAATAGGAATAGAATTAGAATTAGGAATAGGATAGGATAGAATAGAATAGAATAGAATAGAATAGAATAGAATAGAATAGAATAGAATAGAATAGAATAGAATAGAATAGAATAGAATAGAATAGAATAGAATAGGAGTAGAATTTAGAATAGAATAGAATAGAATAGAAAATAGAATACAAATTAGAATAGAGAATAGAATAGAATAGAATAGAATAGAATAGAATAGAATAGAATAGAATAGAATAGAATAGAATAGAATAGAGAATAAAGAATACAGAATACAGAATACAGAATATAGAAGAGTAGAATAAAATACAATGCGATAGTAGTAGAATAGATTAGGAATAGAATAGGATAGGATAGGATAGGATAGGATAGGATAGGATAGGATAGGATAGGATAGGATAGGATAGGATAGGATAGAATAGAGACTATAGAAGAGTAGAATAAAATACAATGAATAGAATAGAATAGATTAGGAGTAGAATAGAATAGGAATAGAATTAGAATTAGAATTAGAATAGAATACAGAATACAGAAGAGTAGAATAAAATACAATGCGAATAGAATAGATTAGGAGTAGAACAAATTAGGATTAGAATAGAATAGAATAGATTAGGAGTATAATAGATTAGATTAGGAATAGGATAGGATAGGATAGGATAGGATAGGATAGGATAGGATAGGATAGGATAGGATAGGATAGAATACAGAATATAGAAGAGTAGAATAAAATACAATGAGAATACAATACAATACAATATGGGAATAGGATAGGATAATAATAGAATACAATACAATACAATACAGAAATGGAATGGAATAGAAATAGGATAGGATAGGATAGGATAGGATAGGAGAATTGAATATGAGAATACAATACAGTACAGTACAATACAATATGGGAATAGGACAGGACAGAGCTGGAAGGGACCTTAGAGGTCTTCTAGTCGAGCCCCCTACTCAAACAGAAGATCCTATACCATCTCAGACAAGTGACTGTCCAGCGTCTTCTTAAAAACCTCCAGGGTTGATGGCTTCGGAATTAACTCAGAGGCAAAGGCGGCCATGCTCACCTGTACACAGGTAGTCATTCATTTAGCGACCTTTAGAAGTTGCAACAGCAACTTCCGTTTTTCATGCTTACGACCATTGCAGCATTCCCCACGGTCACGTGATCAGAATTTGGACGCTTGGCAACTGACTCAGATTTATGACGCTTGCGGTGTCCCGGGGTCATGTGATCCCCTTTTGGGAATCAGGGAAGCCAGAGTCACTTAACGCCTGCAGTGGTTTGCTTAACGGCCATGGCAAGAAAGGTCGTAAAACGAATCCCTTTTTGCGACCTTCTGACAAGCCGGCTTCACTTCCCAACACTTACTTTAAGAACTGCAGTGATTCACTTAACAACCGTGGCAAGTCGTGAAACAGGGCAAAATTCCCTTAACCAACGTCTCACTTAGCGACAGAAATGTTGGCTTCTGTTGTGGTCGTAAGCCGAGGACTCCCTCTAGTGAACACACCCAGAAGGACGTCGTCCTGAAGCTGTCATGGCAACGGAGCTGTGTTTTCTGGGGGGGGGGGGTTGGGAAACACACACCCCCCTCCCCAAAGCTTTCCCGCTTAGCCCCCTGGGAAGCCAGGAGAGTTACGGACCCCATCGGCAGGAAGAAATAACTCCCTGATTCCCGTATAGATTCAGTTGTTATGGCTATAATCGTAATGAAAGCGATAAGCAGCCCGGTATTAGCGGTGAGATTTATACGGACACGGCCCGCAACATGGAGGGAACACGTTCTCTTGTGCCCCCCCCCTCCCCATCTCGTGCATAACGGCGCATCCATGCTCAGGGCAATCAATATGGCTATGAGCACCGGCACTTATAAATTTAGAGGCTTTAAGCCGGATGGGGCTGCAGTTTACGCCTGCTTCTAAATCAGGCCTCGCTTTCCCCGTGCAGAGCCTGGCTCGTGCAGCAGCATCCTCGTAAATCCAGGGGCTGCCATGTGGCTGCTAAACTCCAGTTTACCCGGGGACCACAGACCCATCGCTCTCGCTCCTGGCAGCGCCTTAATTCGACAGCCAGGAGAAAGCGGAGCTCCTCATTGCTGCTGCCCGCCTGTGTGGAGGAGGGAGCAGCTGGGCCGTATCCCTGTTTAGGAGTTATTCAGGGCTGGGGGTCTGGGGAGAGGTGGGCTTCCTGGCTGAAGGAAAGAGGGGATTGTGGGGGGGGGGGGAGGAAGGCACCGGGATTGTGAGTAAAGGCAAAGCTGAACAGGAAGAGCGAAGGAGAAGGAGAAAGGGAGAGGAAAGGGAGAGAGGGAGGAAGATGGGATAGGAGAAGGAAGGAAGGAAGGGAGAGAGGAAGGAAGGAAGATGAGAAAGAAGGAAGGGAAATGAAAAGGGAGGGAGGGAAGAAAAGGAGGGAGGGATAGGGGAGGAAGGGAAAGAAGGAAGGAAGGAGAGAACAGGAAAAGAGAAGGAAAGGAAAGGAAAGGAAGGGTCGGAGGAAGATGGATGAGAGGAATGAAGGGAAATAAGACAGGGGAAGAAAACAGAAATGGAAGGAAGGAAATGAAAGGAAAGGAAAAAAGTGAAAGAAGGAAGACAAAAATTGAGAAAGTGAAAGGAGGGAGGGAGAAGAAGGAAGAGATGGAGATGGAGGGAAGGAAAGGAAGGAAGAAGGGAAAAAGAAGGAAAGGAAAGGTCAGAGGAAGAAAAGGGTGGAAGGAAGGGAAAGAAGAGGGAGGAAAGAAGAAAATGGAAGGAAGGGAAAGATGAAAGGGGAAAAAGACAAGGAAGGAAAAAAGTAAAAGAAGGAAAACAAAAAATGAGAAAATGAAAAGAGGGAGGAAGGAAGGAGAGAAAGGAAAAGAAAAGAAAGGTTGGAGGAAAGAAGATGAGTGGAAGGAAGGGAAATAAGAGGGAGGAAAGAAGGGAAATGGAAGGAAGGAAAATGAGAAAGGGGAAAAGAGGACAAGGAAGGAAGGGGAAGGGAAAAATGAGAAAGAAGGAAGAATGAGAAAGTGAAAAGAGGAAGGAAGGAAGGAAAGAAAAAGCAAGAAAGGCAAGGCCTAGATATTTGAGGGACCGCCTCTCTGACAGAATCTCTGCAGCTCAAGGTTGAATCGTGGAGTCCTTGGTGCTCTCTATTCCTGGTTCTTTTGTTGGCACGCTTTTCATTATCCAGCTGAGGAACCTCACCAGTGCTGATGAGCGTGGAGTTTGCTCCCACTTTATATCCAGCAACTTGTCCTTCTAGTTTTGGGTGGGGCTGTGGTTTTCCCCGTGGTACTTCCTTGATTAGGCTATTGTTTTCTGCTGGATGGTTTGTCTGGTGTTAATCCCTGCTTATCTGGATTGAAGCCGGTGGAGAGGATGCGTTCTAGTCTTTTGGTTTCCTTCTTGGTTTTTTTAAAAATATTGTCTCTTCTTAATGGTGTGTAAATGCGGTTGCTCTCTAGGTATCTACAGTAGCCAATGTGTTTTCTCTATTGTGGTCTCCCTCCCCCCCTGGAATGAGGTTGCCCCTGAGATCCATGGGGCTCCCACCCCGATGTCGGTCTGCAAAGCTCGGAGAACTCTCCTTCTTTGGGGTTTGGGGTCAGGAGGTTTGGTTTCTGTGTGTTAACCGGATTCACCATCTGTTTACTGTTCGGTAGATCGTTATTTTTATATTGCTTGTGTTGTGAGCTGTCTGAAGTCAGGCAAATGACTCCAGATTGAGAAATCAATCCGACCATCCATCTATCCATTAATCAATCCTACCATGTCTCCCTTAGTCCTTCTTTTCATTAGATTAGACCTATCCAGTTCCTGCAAATGTAAATAGAATAGAAATATAGACATATAGAAGAATAGAATGGAATAGAATAGAAATATAAAATAAAAGAATAGAATGGAATGGAAAATTAGAATAGAATAGAATAGAATAGAATAGAATAGAATAGAATAGAATTATAGAATTATAGAATTATAGAATTATAGAATTATAGAATTATAGAATTATAGAATGGAATGGAATGGAAAATTAGAGTAGAGTAGAATAGAATAGAATAGAATAGAAAAGAAAAGAAAGAAAAGAAGAAAAGGAAAGGAAAGAGAAGAGAAGAGAAAAAGAAAAGAAAAGAAAAGAAAAGAAAAGAAAAGAAAAGAAAAGAAAAGAAAAGAAGAATGGAATGGAATGGAAAATTAGAATAGAGTAGAGTAGAATAGAAATAGAGTAGAGTAAATAGAAATAGAGTAGAGTAGAGTAGAGTAGAGTAGAGTAGAGTAGAGTAGAGTAGAGTAGAGTAGAGTAGAGTAGAGAAGAGAAGAGTAGAGTAGAACAGAACAGAATAGAACAACAGAACAGAACAGAACAGAACAGAATAGAGATGACAACTTGGAGGTCTTCTAGTCCAACCTCATGGAGCACCTACAGCTTCTGGTGGCCAGCTGTTCCACTGGTTCATCGTTCTCACTGTTAGGAAGTTTCTCCTCAATTCCAGGTTGCTTCTCTCCTTGATTAGTTTCCATCCATCACTTCTTGTCCTGCCTTCGGGTGCTTTGGAGAATCGGCTGACCCTCTCTTCTTTGGGGCAGCCCCTGAAATATCGGAACACTATTTTATTAGATAGAGTCCAGTGTTCAAATCCGACAAGATCTTTTTGGTTCCAGAGCTTGTCTTCTGGGGCGTTGGCTACTCCTGCCAGCTTGGTTGTCGTCTGCAAATTTGATGAGGGGGACTCATCAAATCTGACGACAGGGGATCGACACCAACGGCTCGTGAGGACTACTCCGTCCGTCCCTCCGACCCCTTGGTCTTCCTTGGTCTTGAGAGGAACCAGGCAACTCTCCGAAGGCCGTGGGGATTGTGGCACTTCCGAACGCGGATTAACCCTTCTGACCTGGGCTTTCTAAAGAGTGATACCTGTTGTCCTTCACGCCGGCAAAGACGCTCCTCTGATTTCTCCTCTTCCTGTTTTTCGTCCCCAGCGAGGGAGACTCGGACGCTGATTCGGAGCTGGAAGACCGCGTGGACGGAGTGAAGTCGTGGCTGTCGAAAAACAAGGGCTCTTCCAAGTCGGTCTCCGAGGACGGCAGTTTGAAGAGTAGCAGGTTGGCTTGGCATCCTTCCCACGGGGTTGAGTGGGGAGGGCTCCTGACTTAGGGAATGGGCCCTGCCCTACGTGTTGGTGATCCAGAGCAGGAGGTTTCCTCCTCTTGCATTTGTGTCTATGGAAACAGAGTAAGAGAATGACGGGTTGGGAGGGGACCTTGGAGGTCTCCTAGTCTGACCTCCTGCACCAGAAGGGTCCAACCTGGGAACTTTAAGACTTGTGGACTTCAACTCCCAGAATCCTCCAGCCAGCATAGTCCACACATCTTAAAGTTCTCCATTCTGGAGAAATGGCTGCCCAGTCTTTTCTGGAATAACCTCCAATGTTGGACAACTTCTGGAGGCAAACCGTTCCACTGTTGGTTTTTAGCAGGAGGTTTTTAATTGTTCATTAATTAATTAAACACATCCAGTTCCTGATGAAAGGCGATTTTGGGAGCTGGCTGCATTAGTTGATATATATATATATATATATGTATATATATATACATACACACACACACACACACACACACACACATACATACATATATATTGAGATATATACACATACATACATACATACATACATATATATTGAGATATATATAGATATATAGATATATAGATATATATATTGTGTTTCCCTGAAAATAAGACCCTGTCTTATATTTTTTTGAACCCTGAAATAAGCGCTTGGCCTTATTTTCGGGGAGGTCTTATTATTTTGGGGCGCGTGGAGCAAGACGGGGCTCCTCTTGCCGTCTTACCTGATTTCCAGCTCTGCGTTTAAATATTTTCGGGGGGGGGCCTTATCTTTTGGGGGAGAGGGCTTATTTTAGCGCTCAAAAGCCTGATTGGGTTTATTATCAGGGGAGGTCTTATTTTCGGGGAAACAAGGTACGTACATACATACATATATATATGTATTTTTCTTCAGCTGGGTATTTTCCTACGTAAACCAAGTTTTTAGCCATAGCTCAGTGAAATCACATCCACTATCCTAGGCTTCTTCAGACAGCAAGCATTTTGCTGCCTATTGGGAGACTAATATAGATCTATTTCGGACTGATTGGTCCTCATCAGTTAGCCACACGTATCTGAATAGTCTAATTCACTGAGCTATGGCTAAAAATTTGGGGTTTTTATATATATTGTGTGTGTGTATAGAGAGAGGGGGGGGGCGGGGAGAGAGAGAGAGAGAGAGAGAGTTCCAGAAAAATCTTGGCTACGTAGGACAAACCTGGCTTAAAGGGAAAACATATGTATGTAGGTCTTTGGTTATTCGGGTCTTCTCCCGCGTAAAATTGGAAGTGTCTTGGCGACATTTTGGCGAAGTCTCATTCGTCATCTTCAGGCTGGTTGCTCCTAGAAGCACGAAGCCGAAAACACCAGCCTGAAGATGACGAATGAGACTTCGCCAAAATGTCGCCAAGACACTTCCAATTTTACGTGGGAGAAGACCCGAATAACCAAAGACCTACATACAAACACCCGCGAAAACCTCAGAAAACAAATATATGTATATAATCAGTGCATCGGCCCCAAATCCTAAACACAATTAAGTGCTATAATCCTTGCTAGATCAGATGCGTATGCTTCTAGAATCCCCTTTTTATAACAACTCGTGGCCAGCTCCCTGGCCTTTCACAAAGGCACTCAGCCCATCTTCCTCGGGGTCAAAAGTGGTGTAGGGTCTCCTGCTTGGAAAACAGGGGTATGGGGGTTGGTCTAGATGACCTACAAGGTCCCTTTCAACTCTGTTAATCTAAACTAGGCCTGAGGAACCGTTCTTGGTCCTTGGGTTGGGAATTGTGTGTTTGCGTACGTGTGTTTATTGTATGAGTGCGTGCGTGCTCACACAGACCCTAATTCTAAACCTTCCTAGGATCCATAAGCATCTCTGTGCATGTTCCTTACCGGCTCCCCTCTGAGTGCTCCCACCTCCCATCCTGAGACCCTCCCACTTGTGGGGCAGGGGTCCCAGCCACAAACCCGTGACTCCCCCAGGCTCTCCTGCACTCCTAACACACACACACACACACTTTCCCTTAATGTTAGCAGGGGCACTGGCTACCTGGGGGAAAAAAGGGGGTGCCCTGTTCAGAGGCAGCCACCAATCTGGGGGTCCAATCTGGGAAAAAAAGCAAGGCCACTCAGGAACATTTTACACCACTTTTTACACCTCTGCATTTCAGTCTTTCTGGGGTTCAGATGGATGATAAATGAAGAAAAGCACCGCTTTGGTGTTAAACATCTGCATTACATGTCCCATGCTCCCCATACATGTCCCATGCTCCCCATCTGCCTTTTTTATCCCCCCCCCCCCTTTCAGGTCACGGTCTGATCCCAGGGTCCCACCCCCACCCCCGTGTCAGCATCTCCATCAATGCCTCCCCCTCCCTGTATATTCCCGCCCCCCCCGCCCCCTCCCTCCCGGGTCTTTGGTAGTGACCAGCAACCAGGCGGGCTATTTATAGGACCCCCGTTGCCATAGCAACCCGCCGGCACGGAGGAGGTACGGCCTCAAGCTGTTGGCACCGGCTCGGGCAGAGGAGAGCGGCATGCCTACACTGACTTGCAAGCCGCTGCCCGTTACTTAGGAAGGGGCAGCAGACGGGGTCGCCCCCCGCCCCCCAACTCCTCAGGCTCTGCTGAGATGCCCACCTGGACCTGCCCTGAATGCCCGGGCACCGTGCCAGTCCAGTTTCTGCTCCGTTGGAAGAGACTGTTTTCCCATTTTTGGGGGTGGGTGGGTGGTGTTTAGGCATTGTACCCCTCCCCTTTTTTATCCTTCACTGCAGACAGTCCCTCCCCCCCCCCCCGAGGAAAACACGAAGACATCCTCTTACAGGCCGTCCTCGACTTACGATGTTCATTTAGTGACCGTTTGGAGTGACAAAGTCGCACTGGAAAAAAAAAAGGCATTTACGAGTGTTTTTCACACTTACGACCGTTGCAGTGATCAAAATTCAGACGATTGGCAATGGCTCGTATTTATGACAGACGCGGCGTTGCCGGGCTCAAGTGTTCCCCTTTGGCAACCTTCCGACAAGCAAAGTCAACTGGGAAGCCCGATTTGCTTAATAACTCCATGATTCACTTAACAACGGCCGTGACTCGCATAACGACTGCCGCAAGAAAGGTCGCAAAATGGGGAAAAGCTCACTTAACAACAGAGTTGGAAGGGACCTCAGAGGTCTTCTAGCCCAACCTCCTCCTCGGGCAGGAGGACCCTATTGTTGTTCTGTCTGGCTTAGCGGCAGAAATATTGTGGTCGTAAATTGAAGACCGCCTGTAATTGGCTTGATTTGTCTCTCCGCATGCGCGTACAACCTTTTGCGGAGGGAAATCGTGCTCCCCTTTTCTTTTGGGCCCCTGCTGGGAGGATCGATTGCTCCGTGCCGCCAACGTTTCCCAGGTAGTTGACAACAAAACAAATTGAAATCGATGGCAGAGGGGCTTCCCCCCCTCCCTTTTGTTAAACAAAACCCAACAGAAATTGAGGAGCGCGGCTGGCACAGAATAACGACTCGATTTGCATGACGCTCCATGGGAAGACGCGTCTTCCGCAGCCAGCTCTCTGCTGCCCTGCTGCACACCATACAATAGCCATAATAGCACTTATATACCGCTTCCCGGGGCTTTTACAGAGTCACCCAACAATCTGGGTCCTCATTTTATCGGCCTCGGAAGGACGGACAGCTGAATCCATCAGGATCGAACTGCTGGCAGTGGGCAGAGTTAGCCTGCAATGCTACACCATCTGTCCTTCCTTCCTTCCTTCCTTCCTTCCTTCCTTCCTTCCTTCCTTCCTTCCTTCCTTCCTTCCTTCCTGAGTCAACCTCGAGTCAGTCAGGATCGAACTCCTGACAGCAGGCAGAGTCTGCCTGCAATACTGTTTCCTAACCACTACACCACCCACTCTCTTGTTGCCCTCCAGTTAACCATTTCTCTCTCTCTCCTCCTGCTCTCTTCTCCCACTGTGATCGCCTCCTGGCTGGTCAGACCCGCTGTGGATGCGGCTGGCAAGGAGGCTAAGAATGGGGAGGACAGGCCAGCATCCGTCATGAGCTCACTGAGCTACCGCAAGCGCACCAACCTCAAGGACTCCATTGGAGGGAAAGGGGATGAGGAGAGCCTCTTCTCTGCCCTGAGCGAGCGCCCGGAGTCACCGGACCACTCCTTCCGCAAGGCTACTCGTGCTTCGGCATCTGGCGGCTCAGAGAATAGCTCCCTTGCCTCCTGGAAGAAGCCGCTCGGCGGAGGTCTGGATGAGCTCAGCGAGAGGGGCTCGGTCCTCTCTGAGGCCAGCAGCCGACTCTCGAAGGGGCTGGAGAAGCGCTGGTCCACCTCAGCTGCCGAATTCGATCGGACATCGGTCCTCTCAGCCACAGTTAGTCAGAGTGGAGCCTCCTGGGCTGGCCTGGAAGATGACACCCGCTCATCGCTCAGCTTGGCCCTCTCGAGCCCCGGAAGCTCGCGACGCAGCGCTTCTCACTTGGATGACATTATCCCGTCCTATGGCCGCCCGGGCTCACGGATGTCTTTGAGTCGTTCCCAGTTTGATGATACGGCCAGCTTGGCCCCAAGCGACTCGCGCTCCCTCTGCAGCCAACACTCTGTCGCACGCAGTCTCTCGGTGCCTCCTCGGCCCCGGACGTCCATCTCAGACGATCTACGGGTAGATGAAGCGGACATCCGGCCGGTTGGCCATCGGAGCTACCTGGACCCGGATCTGGAGGCAGCGATCAGTGAGGTGCTAAACTACAAGCCTGTCAAATTCAGGCGCTCCAGCCATGATCCCGACTCGGATGAAGAGGACCGGAGGAGTGTCCGCAGTGCCAGGAGCACCACTCTGCTGGAGACCACCGAACACCCGATCAGCAGCCTCCGCCGGTCAGCCTCAGCCTTGGACTTCTACAGGCCCGATCAGAAAACGAAAGGTAGGAGAAGCCGGAAGCGGAGTTCCTCCAGTGACTCCTCCTCTTCCTCCTCTTCCTCCTCTTCCTCTCCCGAACGGCAGAGAAAGACCTCCAAAAAGCGGGCCAAGAAGTCCAAGAAGAAATCCAAGAAGAAGAAGCAGCAGAGGTCCCACTCTGGCTCTTCTTCAGAGTCTTCATCCAGTTCCACCGTCTCGTATCGTAGCGACTCCAGCATCAAGAAAGGCCCGAAGCGTTCAGACGGGGAGAGCGGGGGTGTCCCTAGGGATGGGGGTCACGAAACTGGGAAGTCCACCAAGGAGCTGAAGAAGGAGGAGAAGAAACGGAAAAAGCAAGTGGACAGCCTGATGATGAAGTACTTGTATCGGCCGGAGAGCGACTAAAGGCAGGTTGTAGCATGGAGTGTGCCGAGTTTCAGCATGGTGTTCCTGACTAACCTGGGCAAGGACGGGTGGGAAGGGAGCTTTGGACTGCCACTCCAGGTGTTCCAGCGGTTTTCTGCATGGGGGGTTAACTCTGGAAGCTTGGAACCCTTGTGGTTTGGGGACTGACCTCCAGCATGGAATGTGTGTCTCCAGGAACTAACCGTGTCCTCGTGGTTTGCGATTTTGCCCTCCCGTACCCGTCTGTCCGTCTTCGTGTCAGAAGCTGCCCACACAACTACTTCTGCATCGCAAGGATTGGCCAGTGACACCACCGTTGCCCAGTTGTGTCTCTGCGGTTTGAGGAGGACGGTGGTGACCGTTGTTGTGCAGCTGAGACGATCTCCACGGTCCTCTGTATTTTTGGTGGTGGTGGTGGTGGAGGAGGTGGTGCCCTGCAGAACATAGGCCAATGGACCCCTTGCCACCTACAGGGAAGGGTGGCAGCTTCCAAAATTCGTGGTGTTTCCTCTGCTTGCATCGTCCTGGGAAGAACAAGCTTGTTTCCGGCCGTAGGACCAGATCCAGAAGAAGAGACAATCCTGAGGAACTGCTACCTTCTCAGAAGCCTTCAAGAATTGACTGTGTTTATTCCGTAGGCCACGTTTTGTCAACCTTGACCACTTGAAGAGGGGTGGACTTCAACGCCCAGAATTCCATGTTGGCTGGGGAATTCTGGACTTGAAGTCCACCCCTCTTAAAGTATTCCTAGTTGAGGGATGCTGGGAGTGGAAGTCCACCCTTCTTCAAGCGGACAAGGTTGAGACACGCTGCCTTAGATAGTTAAATAGGCCTACACCAGGGGTGGGCTGCGGGGGGTTCTAGCTAAGATTCTATGCAGTTCGGAGAACCCCCAAATCCCACTCCTGGCTGGGCCCGTCCACCCTGCCCCTCCGCTCCCAGGAGTCTCCACATGGTCCGTTTTGAATGCAGGTAAGTTCAGGGCGCACACAGAGATTCGGGGACGGCAAAAAACTGGCCTACTGGAAGTTTGGGAAGGCCAGAAACAGGCCCGTTTCCAGCCTCCAGAGGGCCTGTGGAGCCTGGAGAGGCTGTTTTCGCCCTCCTGGAAGCTCAAAGAAAGCCTCCGGAGCCTGGGGAGGGCAAAAACGCCCTTCCCCCCCCCCCCCCCGTGCTGCAGGAAGCTGACTAGGCCACGCCCTCCATGGCCATGCCTACCCAGCAAATGGGCAGATGCTAAAAAGTTTGAAGCCTGGCCTACATCATTCCTCCCCACATATGCACCCCCTCTTTTATCTGAGAGGTGGGGGTGGGGGTGAGTGGGCTGTGAGTCGGAAAAACCTTCAGTTCTTCAGGTGGGGTTGGAGGGTTGGTGCTTCATCTCAGGGTCCCTCCCTTCCATTCTTGGGTTCCGCGTGGTCCCTTCTCCCTGGCCCAGGAAAAGGAGGCCAGTTGCTCGGGCTGGATAGGACTGCAAAGCAGACCCTCGCCCTGCCTGCCCATATCTAGGCCGAAATTCAACCGGAGAGGTTCTCCTGCAGGGGAGGGCCCCAGTTTGGTCCGAACTGTCTACCTTGAAGCTTCCTAAGATGGTCACGAGTAGAAGACACGGCCTTGCAACTCCGGAAGACTCTCTCGCTCTGCCAGGGGGGCCTTGAGACCCCCCACCCACCCAGGAAAGGAGCTGTGGACTCTCCTCTTCTATCCCACTTTTACACACACACACTTTTTTTTTGTTCTTTCATCGCGAGTCTCCACTTTTGGCAGCTGTTCCGTCTTGCAGTGGCAGTTCTTTGTTTGCCCAGCTCGGGGGAGACGTGACAAGGGGAAGGGGAGCGATGGGGAGGGTCTCCGCAGCTAGCATTTAGCGGGTGGGGAGTCGTGGGGTGGGGAGGGGAGGGAAGCTCCAGCAGCAGCAAAGGCAGTTCGTGGCAAACCCCCCCCCCCCCGCCTTCCGCACACCCACCCAAATTATTTGTGTACGAAATTGTTTCCGACAGCTTTGAACGCGAGAAGCGAGAACTATCGGGAAAGGCAAAGGAGCTGTGTGTTTTCGTGTGCATTTCAGTGTGTGTGTTTCTGTGTGTGTGCATTTGTGTGTGTGTGTGTGTGTGTGTGTGTGTGTGTGTGTTTGCACCGGCTTTTCTCCCACCCTCCTTTTGAAAGCAATTTCTTTTTAAAATGTTCAATTGCCGGTGCAGCCTCCTGCAGCTGGGGGAACGTGTTTGTGCTTTAGATTTCTTAATGCACTTAACGCTCCAGCTGATATAACAGAAATGGAGCTGGGAAGAGTGGAATTGGGTTTGGGCAAGTGGGGAGGGGGGGAAAGAGAGAGGAGGGAGGGGTCTCGAAGCCCAGGGTGCACGCCGGGCGGGGAGAAATACAGAGCTGGAAGAAAGAAAGGAGAAGATTACAGATTGCAGAGGGGGGGGGATTTGCTTTCTACACCCACCTCTCCCCTCTTGATTAACAGAGTTGGAAGGGTTCTTATAGGTCATCTAGTCCAACCCTCTGCTCAACCCTCTGAAAGCCCCCCTCTAGTTTGGTAAATTGCACCTGGTCCTGGTATCTGGTTGTAAGAGGGGACCAGAAAAAGCAGGTTTTTTGCTGTCCCCAGCCTCCAGAGCATCTCTAGGAGTCTCTGGAGGCCGGGAACAGCAAAAAAGTCACTTCCTGTCCAACCGGGAGTTGGGAAATGGGCCATTTCAGGCCTCCGGAGGGCCTCCGAGGGAGTGGGGAAGGCTGTTTTCGCCCTCCCCAGATGCATAGAGAGGATCTGGGGCCAGGTGAGAAAGAAAAATGGGCCTTCCCACCCCCAGGCCCTCCGGAGGCAGGAAACAGCCTGTTTCCCTACTTCTGGTGGCCCTAGAAGGCCCGAAAATCAGCTGGCTGGCGTGCACATGTGCGCCAGAGCTGAGCTGGAGTGCCCACTGATATGGCTACGCGTGCCACAGATTTGCCATCACAGGTATGGGGTCTCTTACTTGAGGAGAGGGTTGGACTAGAAGACCTCCAAGGTCCCATCCAACTCTATTATTCTCCTTCCCTTCCCTTCCTTCCTTCCTTCTCCTTCCCTTCCTTCCTTCCTTCCTTCCTTCCTTCCTTCCCCTTCCCTTCCTTCCTTCCTTCCTTCCTTCTTTCTCCTTTCCTTCCTTCCTTCCTTCCTTCCTTCCTTCCTTCCTTCCTTCCTTCCTTCCTTCCTTCCTTCCTTCCTTCTTTCCTCATCTCTGGAGATTTTCAAGAAGAGATTGGACAGCCATTTGTCTGCAATGATCTAGGGGCTCTTATTTGAGCAGGGGGCTGGACTAGAAGACCTCCAAGGTCCCTTGTAGTCCTAGGATTCTATGTTTCAGGGAGGGAGGGAGGAAAGAAAGGAGTGTGGGAGGGAGGAAAGAAAGTATGGAAAGGAAAGGGTGGGACTGAGGGAGGGAGGAAGGACAGAAGAAGGAAGGAAAGAAGGAAAATGGGAAGGGAGGGAGGGAAATAGGAAAAAAGAAAGGGAAGTGGGAGGAAGAAAAGCAAAGGCTGTGGGATGGATGGAAGGAAAGGAAGGACGGAAGGAAAGGATGGAAAAGAGGGGAAAAGGACAAGAGGGAGGGAGGGAGGGAAGGAAGGAAGGAAGGAAGGAAGGAAGGAAGGAAGGAAGGAAGGAAGGAAAGGAGAAGATGGGAAAGAGGGGAAAAGGACAGAAGAGGGAAGGAAAGGAAGGAAGGAAGAAAAGGAGAGGAGAGGATGGGAAAGAGGGAAAAAGGACAGAAGAGGGGAAAAGGACAGAAGAGGGAAGGAAAGAAAGGAGGAGAGGATGGGAAAGAGGGAAAAAGGACAGAAGAGGGAAGGAAGGAAGGAAGGAAGGAAGGAGAGAAGAGGAGAGGATGGGAAAGAGGGAAAAAGGACAGAAGAGGGAAGGAAAGGAAAGGAAAGGAAGGAAGGAAGGAAGGAAGGAAGGAAGGAAGGAAGGAAGGAAGGATCAATGGGTGGAAACATTAGAGAAAGACCCAACCTGGAACAAAGGAGAAATTTCCTGACAGTGAGAAAGATTAATCATTCAATGAAATAACTCTCCTGCTGAGGGCCGGGGGTTGGTCTAGAAGACCTCCGAGGGCCCCATCCAGCCCTAAGCATCCCGTGATCTCTCCAGCCTGGCCCTCTTCCTCTTTCCAGCAGCACCAGTCCGTTGACCTGAGCCAGGCAGGCCTGGGGTGGTGGAAGCCCCTTAACTAATTTGGGGCAACAGTCGGCATGAATGGCAGGCTTCCCAGTTGCAAATCCTCCTTCACCCCCTTGGCAACGTCTTCCAGGCGGGGAGAGAAAAATTTGCAAATCGGTTCTGTGTAATGAGCCAGGTTTTTTTCCCCCTTCTTTTTCTTTTCTTTTCTTTTCTTTCTTTTCCTCTCCTCTCCCTTCTTTTCTCGCGACGGATAGGGGTGAAATTCTCAACAAATGCCCGATTTGCCACAGATTATTTGCTTAGCTCTGATAACCGTGGAAAGCGGGGGGGGGGGGGAGTTAAATCACTGAGGAAGGCCCTGAATGGATTTTTTTTTCCCCTGCGGGGGGTGGGTGGGTGGGTGGGAGCCGGGGGGGCGGGGTGGTAGGGGAGAGAGGGGGAAAAATAAAAAATAAATAAATAAATGCAAGGATGAATAATGAGGTCTTGGGAAAAAGCAAGCTGCCGGCTTAACCGTTTTCCCTCAAGCAAGCAGAGGAGATAGAATATAGAATATAGAATATAGAATATAGAATATAGAACATAGAACATAGAACATAGAACATAGAACATAGAACATAGAATCTGGACTGGACTGTACTAGGAATAGGAATACAGTACAGTATAATACAATGCAATGGAGTAAGAATAAGAATTAAATGAATAGAATAGAATAAGAATAACAATAAAATAGAACAGAACAGAAGCTGGAAGGGACTTTTACTCCAAGAGATCCTATATCTGTGATGGGAAACCTACGGCAAGCATGCCACAGGTGGCACCAGGAGCCATATCGGTGGGCACGCAAGCATTGCCCTAGCTTAGCTCCGGTGTGCATGAGAACGCCAGTCAGCTGATTATCGGGCCTTCCGGGCCCACCAGAAGTCAGGAAACAAGCTGTTTCCAGCCTCTGGAGGGCTTCCGGGGGAGGGAAGGCCCATTTTTTGCTCTCCCCAGGCTCCAGAGGCTTTCTAGGTCCCACAAGAAATCAGCAAACAGACTGTTTCAAGCCTCCAGAGGGCCTCTGGAGAGGTGAGGAAGGCTGTTTTCGCCCTCCCTAGGCTCCAAGAAAGCCCCTGGAGCCTGGGGAGGGCAAAAAAATGAGCCTACCGTGCCATCGTGTGCCAAAAGTGGGGGGAGCTCAGGGGGTCGCATGGGCATGCACAGGGGGGCGGGGCACATTGAATTATGGGTGTGGGCACGTGTACGCGTGACTCCCCCCCACACACACTCCCCCCACTTTTGGCACATGACAGGAAAAAGGTTCGCCATCGCTGCTCTAGATTATCCAAACCGAAATTTTCCAGCCGTTCTTTCTATGTTTTAGTCTCTCGGCCTTTGATCATCTTCGTTGCTCTTCTCTGAACTTTTTCCAAAGTCTTACCATCTTTTTTTTTTATAACGTGACCCAAATTGGTTGCAGGATTCCAGGTCTGGCCTTACTAACGGTTTTATCAAGCATGGAGTAAATTTCATCATCGGGAAAAAAGGAATAATACGGTGATTCTCCTTCCTCCGCAGCCCCTCCGGCCACTGGAAAGCCTTCGCCTTTGACCGATCGGACGAGGAGCGCGACTGTCTGGATGGCCCCCACCGGCCCCCCATTTCCCGGATTTACTTGAGTGACAGCGACTCGGAGAGCAAGCCAGTGGACCCCACGGCCTAGAGTTGGCTGGCGGGCCCCGGGGCCCTTTCCCCAGGGACCCTCCCTCTCGTTCTGCAGATGGCGGAGCCTGGCAAGTTTCCCGTCCCTCCCACAGTTGGCTCCTAAACCAAGGTGCCATTTAGGGTGGGGGGTCCCGTTGGGTGCCAGGAAGCGGCTATCACCCATTGGGGCAATGAGGACCCGAGGCTGGCAGTGGCGGGGGGGGGGGGGGTGTCAAGGCCTGGTTCCTTCCTTTGTGGACCTGCGTGTGCCAGATGGTTTTTGTGCTCCTGCCCGGCTCACCTCCGATGGCCCCCGCCTCTAGCAGGACTGCTCCAGGAAAGGGGGGGGGAAGCGCTGCTGCTCCTCTTCCGTGGTGTCTCTGTGTGTGTGTGTGTGTGTGTGTGTGTGCCATGGGTGGGGGGCTCCTTGCTTGTCCTTTGTGTCTCCCCCCTCAAGAGTTCTGAAGGGAAATCCATCGTTCTCCTGCTCTGGCCTCTGGGAAGGCCAACCCCCCCCCACCCCTCCCCCAAACGCCCGGCTTCTGGCAGGGGTTTTAATTAAGGTTGAACCCGGAAGGAGGCCTTCTACACATATATGTCCGGCCTATCTCATCTCCCTTTTTCTTTCTTCTTTCTTTCCCTCCCTCCCTTCTTCCTTTCTTCTTCTCTCCTTTCCCCCCTCCCTCCCTGCCTTTCTTTCCTTTCTTTCTTCCTTCCTTCCTTCTTTTTCTTTCTTTCCCTCCCTCCCCCTCCCTCTCCTCTCCTTCCCTCCTTTCTCTTTCTTCCCCTCCTTCCCTCCTTTCTTCTTCTTTCCTTTCCCCCTCCCTCCCTCCCTTCCTTTTACTTTTCTTCCTTCCTTTTCTTTCTTTCTTTTTCTTTCTTTCTTTCTTTCTTTCCCTCCCTCCCCCCTCTCTCTCCTCTCCTTCCCTTCTTCTTTCTTTCCTTTCCTCCCTCCCTCCTTTCTTCTTCTCTCCCTGCTCCCTCCCTCCCGCCCTTCCTTCCTTCCTTCCATCCATCCTTCCTTCCTTTTCTTTTTCTTCCTTCCCTTTCTTTCTTTCTTTCTTTCTTTCTTTCTTTCTTTCTTTCTTTCCCTCCCTCCCCCCTCCCTCTCCTCCCCTTCTTCTTTCTTTCTTTCTTTCCCTCCCTTTCCCCCCTCCCTCCCTGCCTTCCTTTCCTTCCTTAAGGGGCGTCAAATCCTCCCGGACCCCCACCTGCACCATTGGCTGAATCACTTCCCCAGCCTGCCTCACCACATGGGCTCCGCCTCCTCACACACACACACACACACACACACACACACACACACACATCCCCCCAGTTTCAGGCACTTGATTCCCACGGTTGGGACACCCAACAGCCAAATCAGCAGCCCCCCCCCAGCCCCCCAATCTGCTGTGGCCACAAAACCATCCCAGCACCTTCGCAAGCAATGCCCACGGAGGTCCAGCCTTGGCCAGGCTCCTTCGCTCGCTGGTGCCCGAGTCACTTTTTCCGCCTCCCCCTCCCCTAAATCCTCCCTCCCTCCCTTCTGCTCCCCTCCTCAATAACACCCCCTCCTCAAACAGCTGGGTGTGGCTATCCAGAGGGCCTCCTGTGGGCCCCCTCCCCACTCTCCCCCCCATCCCCCACCCCCGGTCTGGCTTCTCCTGCGTCTGAGTTGGATTCTTACTTCTTTTGCACTACTCCGATTGTGCGTTTTTATTTTATTTCCCCCCCAATCTGTCGACTTTAAATAAGAAAATAAATGTCATTTACGGCTGGTAACAAAGACCTCGAGTTTTTTTTTAAAATCTGGGTTTTTAGGGAGTGAAATGGTTGTGTTTTTTTGGGGAAGTGAAATGGTTGTCTGCTTAAAAAAAGAGGGGGTGTGCATTTCGGATAGCAAATCATGCTCTCCCCTTCAGACATACACACCTCTCTTCATAAGTCCTCGACTTACAACTATTCGTTTAGCTGGCTGGGGGATTCTGGGAGTTGAAGTCCACCCATCTTCAAGCTTCCAAGGTTGAGAAACCTTGGTTTAGTGGCCGTTCGAAGCAACTTACGACCGTTTTTCGCCCTTAGGACCATTGCACCAACTGACTCATATTTATGACGGTCGTGGTTCCCGGGGTCCCGTGATTTCCTTTTTGCAACCTTCTGACCAGCAAAGTCTCCACGGGGAAGCCAAATTCGCTTAACGACCGTGTGACCGACTTAACAACTGCAACATAAAAATGTGGGGAAACTCACAAATTTCTCACTTAGCCACATAAATTTTGGGCTCCGTTGTGGTCCTAAATCAAGGCCTGTCTGTAATCACCAGCTGCTTCTCTCCTTGAGCATCTTAAGCCTTGGCTCCCGAGGGGTCAATTCATGTAGGATGATTGTTTCTACACCCAATGCCATAAGTCTCCTGCTTGAGCAGGGGTTGGACAAGAAGATCTCTAGGGTCCCCTCAAACCGGAAAGCAGAATACAGCTGATTCCCATAAGCAGAATCTGGCTTTCCCACAGGAAAAGGTTTTTGTATCCCAGCTGCCGCAGGAATCATCCGTTACCAGCCCCTGAAAGGGTTATTAAGATGATGATTTATTAAATTGCTCTGCCAATTTAATAAACGTTTGGTTAACACCGGCCTCCCCTGAAATGCCCTCTTAGCCGTTGGGGAATTGAGAGAGATTGGCACCGGATCCCTTTCTGATCTTCACGCCTTCCCCTGCTTCTCTTTGCTAGCAAATCCACTGCAATAATATTTCCGGATTCAGCTTCAGAATCTAAATTAAACGGCCTTGTCTTCGGCAAATGCAAGCTAAACATTTAAATCCCTTGACATTTTTGGGGGGGGGGAAGGAAATGTGTTTGAGCTGTGATGATCACATTGCAAAAAAAAAAAAAAAAGAGCATTAAGGGGCATTAATTCCAGCATTTGCAAATAATTATTATTCTGGCAGGGGGAATCCCAGGAGCGGAGGCCTTCTTAGACCTCCGTAAGCCTTCATTTTTTCCCCTCTGCTAATAAAAAATGAGCCGGTAACATTTTGGGGGGGCTGAGAACAGGACTGGCAGACAAGTGGGAGGAGTCCTCTGCACAAAGGCTTAGGGGCCTTAGTGGTGCAGCAGGCTAAAGGGCTGTTAAGTAGCACTTAGCTGCCAGCTACCTGCAATTACTGTGAGTTCGAATCTCACCAGGCTCAAGGTTGACTCAGCCTTCCATCCTTCCGAGGGAGGTAAAATGAGGACCCGGATGGTGGGGGCAATAAGCTGACTTTGTATAAAAAAGAACACCGCTTGGGGGGGACCGAAAGCCCTACTAAGCAGATACATACAAAAGTATGAAGGCTATTGCTTAACGCGTTGTAAGCTGCCCTGAGTCTCTGGAGAAGGGCAGCATATAAATCGAAACAATAAATAAATAAATAAACATGGAGCCTGGGTGCCTAGTTGGGTGTGTTAGGGACAAGATTACACAGTCCTTGAGTTATGACTGTAATGGAGCCTGCCCAGTGCAGTTGTAAGTTGCAGTGGTCATAAACTGGGTCAGTTATGACAGGGGTGTCCAACCTTAAGACCTGTAGACTTCGACTCCCAGAATTGTCTGGCGATAACAGATTCTTTTGGATGTGTAATCCCCATTGTATGCTTACTCTCTTGTGGTCCCTTCCTCTGCAATCTCTCGATGGGAGAGGGAGACAAAAAAAACCCCCCAGGCATGGCTGGTTAGAGAATTTTTGGAGATGAAGTTCAAAAGTCTTAAAAGTTATCAAGGTTGGGCACTTCTTATGGGGCCGACAGGATATTACAATGGTTTTTTTCCCAATGTTTGTTTAGTGAATCTCATGGTCCTAAGTGCGAATATTGTGGCTGTTAAGTGAATGCCGCAGTCATTAATCAAACCCTTGGTCTGCTAGGATGCAGCTGTGCCACAAAATGGGAGTTGGTGCCGGTTTCCGAAAAACACAACACACAGTCACATCACCATGGGACACGGCCAATGACTGTCAACGGGACCCTGAGTGCCCGGAAAGGGGGGAGGGGTGTCATACGACATGCATGTCTGTGTTTCGCAACTTGACACAATTTTACGATTTTTTTTTGCAGGGTGTTGTTAAGCAGATGCAGTGGTAATAAGTGTGCATACCTTGGTTGTTAAGTGAGCACTGCGGTCGTTAAGCCAGTCTGTTGTTAGTCATGGCCCAGTTTTGCTGAAAACCAGAAATAAGTGCTATTTCTTTGGCAAAACTCTCACCAAACACAAAATATGCCACCCTGGAGCTGAGGATCCGAAGTGCGGTTGTGTGATCACAATGTCTCTCTCCCTGTGTGTTTGTGTGTCAGAGAGAGAGAAAGAGAAAGGGGAGGGAAGGAAGGAAGGAAGGAAGGAAGGAAAGAAAGAAAGGAAAGAAAGAAAGAGGGAGGGAGGAAGGGTGGGGAGGGGAGGGAAGGAAAGAAAGAAAGAAACGGGAGGAAGGAAAGAAAAAGAAAGGAAGGAAGGAAAGAAAGAAAGGGGAGGAAAGGAAGGAGAAAGAGGAGGGGAGGAAGGAAAGAAAGGGAGACAGGAGGGGAGGGAAGGAAAGAAAGAAAGGAAAGAAGAGGGGAGGGAAGGAAGGAAAGAAGAAAGAAAAAGGGAGGGAAGGAAGGAAAGAAAAAGAAAAGAGGGACAGAAGGAAGGAGAAAGAAAGGGGAGGAAGGAAGGAAAGAGAAAGGGAGACAGGAGGGGAGGGAAGGAAAGAAAGAAAGGAAAGAAAGGAAGGGGGAGGGGAGGGAAGGAAGGAAGGAAGGAAGGAAAGAGAAGGAAGAAAAAGGGTGGGAAGGAAGGAAAGAAAAAGAAAGAGAAAGAAAAGAAGGAAGGAAAGAAAGGGGAGGAAGGAAGGAAAGAGAGAAAAAGGGAGACGGGAGGGAAGGAAAGAGAAAGGAAGGGGGAGGGGAGGGAAGGAAGGGAAGAGAAAAAAGAAAAAGAAAGAAAAAGAAAGAGGAGGGGAGGGAAGGAAGGAAGGAAAAGGAGAGAGAAAGAATCTGTGGGAACATCAGATCCAAGGTTGCGTGTCCCCTTTTTGAAGTAGGTTGTAACTTCAAACTGGTCATAAATCGAGGACTGTCTCTAGCCCCCGACTCCAAAAGCCTCGCTCCCCAGGGTCAGAAGATCTCCAGTGATCTCCTCCCCCACCCCCAAGCAGAGGTAGGGAGGGTTGCTTTTTATAGGGAATCCAGGCGCTATGGGAACAAGCCAACCAAGACCACAAATCCTGGCTTGTGTGCTCTGCTGCCGGGGGGGGGGAGAATTGGGGGGGGGGCTTTGCCCAGAGTGTAATCCTCCAGAGCAGCCATGAGGCGTAAATAATAGGTTTGTGGAGACGAAGCCGATGGAGATCCTCCTGGGTTCCTGGGTAAAGGCTCTTCTGGCACCGCAGGGGCTGTTTGAGGGGAGGGGCCTTCTGTTTGAGCTGGGGACCCCTCCCCTGGCCAGCTGGCTTGTGGAAGCAGCCAGATCAGAATTACAGAATTGGAAGGGACCTTGGAGGTCTTCTAGTCCAACCCCCTGCTGGAGAAGGAGACTCCTGACCAAGCATGTCCAACCTTGGAACTGTGAGAATTGCGGACTTCAACTCCCAGAATTCCTCAGACAGCTTTAAAAAAAAACTGTGGACTTCAACTCCCAGAAGCCCCTCAGACAGCTTTAAGACTTGTGGACTTTAACTCCCATTAATTAACTAACTAACTTTAATTCTGGGAGCTGAAGTCCACAAATCTTAAAATTCCCAGGTTGGAGACTGTAACCCTGTGCAATTCCAGACAAAATGGCCGTCCGGTCTTTTCTTGAGCACCTCCAGTGTTGGAGCACCCACAACTTCTGGTGGCAAGCAGTTCCACTGGTTAATTCTTCTCCTTAATTCTAGGTTGGATCTCTCCTTGACGAGCTTCCATTCGATCCCTGGAGGGAAGTGTGTAAAGTCCCTTCCAGAGAAGTTCTGACTTCCACGCAATGCCCCTTGGACTTTAGGGCCGTGATGGCGAAGCTATGGCATGGGTGCCATAGGTGGCACATGGAGCCATATCTGTGGGCACACTAGTGTTGCCCTAGCTCAGCTCCAGTGCGCATCAGCCAGCTGATGTTTGCGCCTTCCGGGCCCACTGGAAGTCAGGAAATGGGCCATTTCCGGCCTGAGTGGGGAAGGCTGTTTTCATCCTCCCCAGGCTCCAAAGAAGCCTCTGGAGTCTGGGGAGGGCAAAAAATGGGCCTGCCGGGCCCACCATTAACCTTTTTGCCGTCATGTGCCAAAAGCGGGGGTAGCACATGGGGGGAGGTTGCGTGTGCATGCGTGGAGATGCGGGGTGTGGGGGAGGCATTGAATTATGGGTGTGGGCACACGCGGGCACAACCTCCCCGTGCTCCCCATGCTTTTGGCACGCGATGGCGAAAAGGTTAGCCATCCCTGCCCTATAGATTTTATAGAAATCAAGACTCACAAGATTTCCGTGGGTGATCAGAGAGGTTTCCTGCGCAGATTCAGTGCAATATAAAAAGCAAAAACACTGAATGAAAAACAGAATCCTAGGGCAGCTTTTTATACATACTTTTAACATCTTATGATTGATTACAACGCTGACAGCCCACCGCAACTAACCCAGCCCCCTATTTCCTTGTTACTAATTTCTACAAGCGTCCTAACGTGTATTCCCTCTTTAAGAGGAACACAGGTGTTCTTGCAAACCTTATCTGAAGTTCCTGCCCTTAGATCTGTGGGTTACCTCTGCTTGGCTAAGTGTGATATTTTACTCCTGATAATGTTTCCTGAGCTTGACAGCTGTGAAAGGTTTGTTATTTCTGTGGTTTTACCTTTTGAACCCAATGCTAAAGAAAGGGGGTCCTTCAGAGATCATCTAGACTGACCCCGTTTTATATCATTTTCTTAATATCCAATTTCATTATTCTATTTTAATACCATCTCAGACAAGTGGCTGTCCAGTCTCTTCTTACAACACCTGCAGTGATGAAGCACCCACTACTTCTGGTGGCAAGCACTTCCACTGGTTAATTGTCCTCACTGCTAGGAAGTTTCTTCTTAATTCCAAGTTGCTTCTCTCCCTTGATGAGTTTCCATACGTTGCTTCTTGTCCTGCCTTCTGGGGCTTTGGAGAATAATTTCACCCCACTCTTCTTTGGGGCCGCCCCTCAAATATTGGAAGGCTGCTATCATATCCCCCCCCAAATCCTTCTTTTCTCTAGATTGGCCAAACCGAAATCCTGCAGCCGTCCTTCAGATGTTTCAGTCTCCAGGCCTTTGATTATCTTAGTTTTTTTTTTTCTTAATTTGATTTATATGCCGCCCTTCTCCGGAGACTCAGGGCAGCTTACAATGCATTAAGCAATAGCCTTCATACTTTTGTATATTTATACAAAGTCAGCTTATTGCCCCCACAAACTGGGTCCTCATTTGACCTACCTTGAAAGGATGGAAGGCTGAGTCAACCTTGAGCCTGGGGAGATTTGAACTTACAATAATTGCAGACAGCTGGTGCTAATCACAATGCTTTTAGTCTGCTGAGCCACCAGGCCTGTTCTTCCTTCCTTCCTTCCTTCCTTCCTTCCTTCCTTCCTTCCTTCCTTCCTTCCTTCCTTCCTTCCTTCTTTCTTTCTTTCTTTCTTTCTTTCTTTCTTTCTTTCTTTCTTTCTTTCTTTCTTCTTCTTTTTTTTAATTAGATTTATATGCCGCCCTTCTCCAGAGACTCAGGGCGGCTTCCAAAATGTTAAGCAATAGCCTTCACACTTTTGTATATTTATCCAAAGTCAGCTTATGGCCCCCACAAACTGGGTCCTCAATTTACCCACCTTAGAAAGGATGGAAGGCTGAGTCGACCTTGAGCCTGGTGGGATTAGAACTTGCAGTAATTGCAGGCAGCTGGTGTTAATCACAATGCTTTTAGTCTGCTGAGCTACCAGGCTCTTATTCAACTCTTATATAGTTGCTCTTCTCTGAGCTTTTTCCAAAATCTCAACATCTTCTTTGTAATGTGGTGACCAAAACTGGATGCAGAATTCTCCAGTTGTGGCCTCATCAAGACTTTATAAACCGATTTTATAAACATTTCATGCAGAAGGCCAACCTTGCCAGCCTCTGCGTGCTGGACTGGCTTTCTTTTCTTTTCGAAAGACAGCTGGTGCGAGGCCGGAAAATCTGTTTAGCTGGGATGTTTTCTTTTTCTTTTTTTAATGTTCTCCGATCTTACATTTTTTAACATCTCCTCCCATTAACAAGGATTTTCCTTTGACTTTGAGGAAAATCAACAGCTGCTCCAGAGACCTCAGTGCTGGGCTTAATTGGGAAAATGCAACATTTTTTTTGAGGTCAGGATAAATACTTTCTGCCCAATTAGTTAACCCAGAAGCAGCCGGCTTGCTTTCCCCGTTTCCCACCTTTAGAAAAAATGAAAATTCTTAGGAAGGGCCTGAAGATTTGGGTTTACTGGTGGATTTGCAGATGTCATTGGGGAATGTAATTAGAAGCAGTCCTTGGCTGATGGCCATGATTGATTTTAACGTTTGAATGATTTAACTTAGAGGTAACTGGAAGCTGCCCAGAGTTACCCTATGGTAGGATGGGCATTAAATAAACAAACAAGCAAGCAAAAATAAAAGGAGGGAGGGAGGGAAAGGGAGGGAGGCAGGTAGGAAGGAAGGAAGGAAGGAAGGAAGGAAGGAAGGAAGGAAGGAAGGAAGGAAGGAAGGAGAAAGAAAGTCAGAAGGAAGGAAGTCAAAAGGAAGGGAAGAAAAAAGAAAAAGGAAGGAAGAGAAGGAAGGAAAAAAGAAGGAAAGGAAGGAGACAGAAAGTCAGAAGGAAGGAAGTCAAAAGGAAGGGAAGAAAAAAAGAAAAGGAAGGAAGAGAAGGAAGGAAGAAAGAAGGAGAGAAAGGAGACAGAAAGTCGGAAGGAAGTCAAAAAGAAGGGAAGAAAAAAAGAAAAAGGAAAGGAAAGAAGGAAGGAGACAAAGTCAAGGAAGAAGGAAGGGAGGGAAGGAAGAAAGGAAGGGAAGAAGGAAAAAGAAAAGGGAAGGAAGGAAGGAAGGAGACAAAGTCAAGGAAGTAAGTCGGAAGGAGAGAGGAAGGAAAGAAAGGAAAAGGAAAGACAGAAAAAAGGATAAATGAATGAAAGAAGAAAGAAAGAAAGAAAGAAAAAGAAAGAAAGAAAGAGACTTAAGCAATGTGATCATTAAGTGATTGCCTGATTTTAGGATCCTTTTTGCTGCAGTTGTTAAATGAGTCACGTGATCTTTAAATGAATCCAGCTTTCCCCATTGATTTTGCTTGCTGGAAGCCAGCTGATAAGGTCACAGCTGGGGATCACGTGACCTCAGGGTGCTGCAAGCATCCAAAATGCAGGCAGTCCTCCACTTACGACCATTCCTTCAGTGACCGTTCAGAGCTACAAAAGCACTGAAAAGAGCCAGTTGTGAGCGGTCCTTGAACTTACAACCGTTTACAATGGTTGCAGCGTCTTGGCAAAACCATGGCAAAAAAGGCCAGCAAATTGGGTGCAACTCGCTTAACAACCGCCTTGCTTAGTGACATAAATTCTTGACCCTCTTGTGGATGGATGTGAACTGCCAGCCGCTCGGATTGTGATTACATGATTTGTCATAAATGCAAGAATCACACCTGAGTCCCTTTTTTCCCCCGGCACCGTCGTAACTTTGAAACGGTCACTAAATGAATGACTGTAAGTTGGGGCTACCTGCAATTCTTTCATCCGTGCAGCTGGTCCTCGATTTATGACTGTTCGCATAGTGATCTCCCACTGAAGTTACGACTTAGCATTGTTTTTCACACTTAACGACCGTTGCAATGTGATTTGCACTCGGACGCTTTGACGATGGACTCGCATTTATGATGGTTGTAGTATCACGGGGCTGGGTGGGTGGGTGTGTCACGGGATCCCCTTTTGTGACCTCCCCAGCTGGCTTCCGACAAGCACAATTCGATCGAAAATGAGCTGGATTCCGCTTCTCGACCAAGGAACTCACTTAACGACGGGAAAGGTTGTAAAACGGAACAGAAGGCCCTTGCTTAGCGACAGAAATTTGGGGGGGCTCAGTTGCTGTCGTAAGTCGAGGAATGCCTGTCTGTCTCTCCACCACCAATCATCCTGTCCCACATCTCCAAATGCACAATGTTGTGAGTTTGCACCCAGCGGAAAGGAGAAGCAGGCCGGGGCCGTATGCAAATGATCCGCCTCCGTATTACCATAACTTTCAATAATGAATGAGAACAGCTCCAGGGCTCCCGTTTCCTCTCTCTCCTCATCTGCATATTTATGAAGGTCTATAAATTATTCAAAACCCCGCCCCATTTCTCCAGATACCGATGGACGGCCTCCTTCCTTCCTTCCTTCCTTCCACGCAACCTTGGCCGTCAAAACTGGCATATTTTGGGCGTTGTTCCAGTTTTAATTTTGGGATGGAGGGTCGGCCAATCAATCGTGAGGAGGGACGGACAGGGAAATGGGATTGGGCCTCCTTCCAGGGGTGAGCTGTCAATCAGCCAATGCCATCTCTCAACACTTGAGGTCCAGATGTTTCTCCAACTGTACCTTTGACCAGCGTTGGTGACTTGAAGACGGGTGGACTTGAAGATGGGTGGACTTCAACTCCCAGAATTCTGGGAGTTGTAGTCCACCCATTTTCAAGTCATCAACGTTGAGAAACATTGTCTTAGACCAGGGGTGTCAACTCAATTTCAATTCAATATAAATCGAACCAATAAATAAATAAATAAATAAATTACTTCCAGTCTCCTCAGAATGATGCTCCCTAGGGAGGGAGCCACCACAGAGAAGTCCCTTCCTCTTGGTCCCACCGCATGAATTTTTTTAACAGAGGAGACCCATAACACCTTATTTCCAATCTCACATTGGCACGGATGATGTTCCACAGGGAGGGAGCCACCACAGAGAAGGTCCTTCTTCTGAGTACCACCACATGGCTCTCCTTAAGAGAGAAGACCCGTAACATCTTATTTCCAATCTCACATTGGCACGGATGATGTTCCACAGGGAGGGAGCCACCACGGAGGAGGCCCTTCTTCTTAGTTCCACTCAGGGGAGCCATAAGATTGGATACTCATTTATCCAGGATGGTATAAGGTTTCCTATCTTGGACAGGAGGTTGGACAGTGCCTCCCAGCCCTAGGATTTTACTAGCTCTCCAAAACGGTCTCTTTTAGTTCCATTTCATGTTGAGCTCTCAGTTCTTCTTCAGAACTGCCCGTTTCCTACAGGGAACAAATGTGTAGGTGGCCACATCCTTTGAAGCTCAATCATCTTGACACTCAGATGATGGAGACCCTCCTAGTCCCTCAGGCCTTGCACTCCACCAGTCCTAATTTGAGTGCTTCTCAGTCTTGCTGAAGTCAGTGGGTGAAGCCATTCCCTATGCCAGTCATTTTCCACTGATAATGGAATCTCCGCTGAGTGAGAATTTATAAAGGGTAATAATCAGAATAAAACGAAGATCATGGCATCCGGCCCTCTCAATTCCTGGCAAATAGATGGGGAAGAAACTGAGGTCGTGACAGATTTTATTTTCCTGGGCTCCCAGATCACCGCAGATGGGGACTGCAGCCAAGAAATGAAAAGAAGCTGGCTCCTGGGGAGGAAAGCTATGGCAAATCTAGACAGCATTCTAAAAAGCAGAGACATCACCCTGCCAACAAAAGCATGTATCGTCAAGGCTATGGTTTTCCCAGTTGCAATGGATGGCTGTGAAAGTTGGACCATAAGGAAGGCTGAGCGCCAAAGAATGGAGGCCTTTGAACTCTGGTGCTGGAGAAGACTCCTGCGAGTCCCTTGGACTGCAAGGCCATTCAACTGGTCAGTCCTAGAGGAGATCAACCCTGACTGCTCTTTAGAAGGCCAGATCCTGAAGAGGAAACTCAAATCCTTTGGCCACTTAATGAGAAGGAAGGACTCCCTGGAGAAGAGCTGAATGCTGGGAACAATGGAGGGCAAAAGAAGAAGGGGACGGCAGAGAACGAGGTGACTAGATGGAGTCACTGAAGCAGTTGGCGTGAGCTTAAATGGCCCCCAGAGGATGGTAGAGGGCAGGGAGGCCTGGAGGAATGTGGTCCATGGGGTTGTGATGGGTCAGACATGACTTTGCAACTAACAACAACAACAATAATCACAATAGAATCGGAAGGGACCTTGGAGGTCCTCTAGTCCAACCCCCTGCTTAGATATTGAAGCATTGCTATCATGTCTCCCCTAGTCCTTCTCTCCACATAGCCAATATCCAGCAACCGTTCTTCGTATGTTTTATGGCTGGCTGGGGAATTCTGGGAGTTGAAGTCCACAAGTCTTAAAGTTGTCAAGGTTGGTCACCGCTGATATAACCATAGTTGGGTCCCCGATCAGCCCTTCCTGGCTTAGATAGTAGATGATCTAGTTGCCAATATCTCAATGTTGGCCTTGAGATATAACGACCCCTCAAGTGTGGTTCCTCAAATATTCATCCATCTGGTGTCTGTGACTTGAGGAGCACAGTTGTTGGCGACAACTTGTCACCCAGAACAGCCACCCAGAAATGTAAGTCACATCCATCAACCATCATCCCCGCTGTCAGCCTTTGGAGACTGACCAAGTCAAGGGAGTGGAGAGGCAGGGCTTGGCAGTAGGCTCTGTATTATTGTATGTAGAATTGGGTATCTCTAGTTTAATGAAAGGAAGGATTAGGGGTGACGTGATAACAATGCTCTAATATTTAAGCAGGGGGTTGGACTAGAAGACCTCCAAAATCCCTTCCAACTCTATTATTCTGCTTTCCTTCCTTCCTTCCTTCCTCCCTCCCTCCCTCTTTCCTTTCCTTTCCTTTCCTTTCCTTTCCTTTCCTTTCCTTTCCTTTCCTCTCCTCTCCTCTCCTCTCCTTTCCTTTCCTTCCCTTTCCTTCCCTTTTGCCTCCTTTCCTCTCCTCTCCTCTCCTGTCCCCTCTTCCCCTCCCCTCCCCTCCCCTCCCCTCCCCTCCCCTCCCCTCTCCTCTCCTCTCCTCTCCTCTCCTCTCCTCTCCTTTCCCTTCCCTTCCCTTCCCTTCCCTTCCCTTCCCTTCCCTTCCCTTCTCTTCTCTTCTCTTCTCTTCTCTTCTCGTCTCTTCTCTTTTCCTCTCCTCTCCTCTCCTCTCCTCCCCTCCCCTCTCCTCTCCTCTCCTCTCCTCTCCTCTCCTCTCCTCTCCTCTCCTCTCCTCTCCTCTCCTCTCCTCTCCTTTCCCTTCCCTTCCCTTCCCTTCCCTTCCCTTCCCTTCCCTTCCCTTCCCTTCCCTTCCCTTCCCTTCCCTTCCCTTCCCTTCCCTTCCCTTCCCTTCTCTTCTCTTCTCTTCTCTTCTCTTCTCTTCTCTTCTCCTCTCCTCTTCTCTCCTCTCCTTTCTTTTCCTTTCCTTTTCTTCTCCATCTCTGGAGGTTTTAAAGAAGAGATTGGAGAACCATTTGTCTGGAATGGTCTTGGGTCTCCTGCTTGAGCTTGGACTACAAGACCTCCAAAGTCGCTTCCAACTCTGCCATTCTGTTAAACTGTCCCTGGCACTCAGGTACCTTCACACTGGCCATATGGAAATCCTCTCTTGGTTCGCTGCCCAACCTTTTCTCCTCTTAACAGCTTCCCCCGAGACGGGAAGAAATGCATCACGACTGGTCATTTAAGCGGTTGGCAGGTTGCTCTCCAGAGGCCCCCCTGCCCTCCCTCTCCCTCCCTCCCTCCCTCCCTCTCATCCTGAAGAGCCCCATCAGTCTGTGCAGGACTCTACTACGGCTGGACGTTAAGCAGGCCTGATGAGGCAGTGAGCCCAGGAGGGCCCTTTCGTGCTTGGAGCGCACCGTCTTCACTTTAGTTTGAGGGGCTGCCCCAAAGAAGAGTTGGGGGTCAACTTCTTCTCCAAAGCCCCAGAAGGCAAGACAAGAAACAACAGATGGAAACTAACCTCTAAAAGAGCCTCAGATAGCTCAACAGGCTAGATAGCCTGTTATTAACATTCAGCTGTCTGCAATGATTGCAAGTTCGAGGCTCAAGGTTGACTCAGCCTTCCATCCTTTCTAAGGTAGGTAAATGGAGGACCCAGTTTGTGGGGGCAATAAGCTGACTTTGTGTATAAATATACAAAAGGGTGAAGGCTGTTGCTTAACGCATTGTAAGCCGCCCTGAGTCTCCAGAGAAGGGCGGCATATAAATCGAATGAATGAATGAATGAATGAATGAAAGAAAGAAAGAAAGAAAGAAAGAAAGAAAGAAAGAAAGGAGAAGGAAGGAAGAAAGGAAGGAAGGAAGGAAGGAAGGGTCTATAAGAGCCTTTGTGGTGCAGTGCACTAAAGTGCTGTTAAGTAGCACTTAGCTGCCAGCTGCCTGCAATTACTGCGAGTTCGAATCTCACCAAGCTCAAGGTTGACTCAGCCTTCCATCCTTTCTAAGGTGGGTAAATTGAAGACGCAGTTTGTGGGGGCAATAAGCTGACTTTTGACTTTGTATAAGTATACAAAAGTATGAAGGCTATTGCTTAACGCATTGTAAGCCGCCCTGTGTCTCCGGAGAAGGGCAGCATATAAATCAAATTAAAAAAAAAAAGAAAGAAGGAGAGAAGCAACCTGGAACTAAGGAGGAACTTCCTAAAAGTGAGAACAATTAACCACTGGAACTGCTTGCCACCAGAAGTTGTGGGTGCTACAACACTGGAGGTTTTGAAGAAGAGATCAAGCAGCCATTTATCTGGGGGTGGAAAAAATCTGTAATTCTGCAAGGATCTCCTGCTTGAGGAGAGGGTTGGACTAGAAGACCTCTGAGGTCCCTTCCAACTCTGTTATTCTGTAGGTATCTTCACAGCATCTTGAAAATGACCGTTCGTCTCTCTCTCTCTCTCTCTCTACCTTGTAGCAAACAAAATCAAGGTATTTTTTGAGTTTCTTTCTCACACATCTTTTCTTTGCCATTCATGGTGTTGAGGAATCCTGCATTCAATTCTGGTCACCACAATACGAAAAAGATGTGGAGACTCTAGAAAGAGTTGCAGAGAAGAGCAACCAAGAGGATGAGGGAACTGGAGGATGAAACATATGAAGGACAGTTGCAGGAACTGGGCCTGGCTAGTCTGATGAAAAGAAGGACTTAGGGGAGACAGGATAGCAGTCTTCCAATATTTCAGGGGCTGTCACAAAGAAGAAGGGTGTGTGTTTGTCCATCTATTCTCCAAAGCACCTGAAGGTTGGAGGAGAAGCAACGGATGGAAACCCATCAAGGAGAGAAGCAACTTGGAATGAAGGAGAATTTTCTTGACTGTGAGAAGAATTAACCAGTGGAAAAAGCTGGCCTCCTGGAATTGGAACGGTTCTGAGAAGAGATTGGACAATTGTTTGTCTGAGATGGGATAAGGACTCTTGCCTTGGGCAGGGGATTGGAGTAGAAGACCTACTATTATTCTATGTCTTCATTGCTTCAAGACTTGGGGGCCTGGATATACCTTGGAATATCAGGTCCCTCACATGCTGTCTTCTCTTTCTCCATCCATGGATCCATACAAACCATCTTATTTCCTGGTTGCTCAGTCTAGACCTGAGGCCTTCAAACTTGGCAGCTTTAAGCCGTGTGGACGTCAACTCCATATACTGGCTGGAGAATTCTGGGAGTTGACGTCCACACATCTTAAAGCTGCCAAGTTTGAAGGCCTCTGGTCTAGGGAGTGACCTTACTCTTCCTTGACCCTTGGGCACTGAGGGGGTTGGCAGGGAGCTGCCCCCCACCGCTTGGAAGGAAGAGGGCAGAGCTTCTGCTCAGCAATGAGGTGAACTCTTGAGAGGTGCCAAGTTGGGCTGAGGCCAGCTGCATAACTCATGGCTGTGAAGTCACCCAGGACCACTCAAGGAAGCTGCAGTTGTAGATCAGGGATCGGTTCATTAAGCTTAGTGGTTTCAAGATTTGTGTGTGTTGGGAAATAATGGATGGGAAGGAGAAAGGGAACATTAAACAAAGTGACATCACCCCGACCTTCTTGGATTTCAGGAGATCTTGTTCTTCTAGGTTTCTGAAGGGAGATGGATGGAGCTTCTCCTGGGAGGTGCTTCGGTGTTTTTGTACACAGTTCACAGACCCCGTCTTCATGTGCTGTCACATGTTATGCTGTATATTGTGTTTTTATAGCTTGCTAGATTGTGAATCACCTTGGACAGCAAAGAGGACCATTGAGCAAGTCCTGGAGCACCTCGCACGAAATGGGTCACTGGAAGGCAACATCACAAAGTTGTGTCTCACTAACTTTGGCCATGTCTTGAGGGGGAATTCACTGGAGAAAGCGATTAGGTTGGGAAATGTTAATGGTAAAATGAAACCAGGCAACTGAAGGACACGGTGGCTGGGCACCATCAAAACTGACCCCAACCAGAGCATAGAAAAACTCAAAGAAGTAGTGCAAGATCTGAAGAAGTGAATCTTCTTCATCTCTTCTTCTTCTTCTTCTTCTTCTTCTTCTTCTTCTTCTTCTTCTTCTTCTTCTTCTTCTTCTTCTTCTTCTTCTTCCTCCTCCTCCTCCTCCTCCTCCTCCTCCTCCTCCTCCTCTTCTTCTTCTTCTTCTTCTTCCTCTTCCTCTTCCTCTCCTCCTCCTCCTCCTCCAAAGGACCTTGTAATCTCCTGAGGTTGTTTCAGTCCATGAACAAACCCACCCAGCTTTACACTGGAGGAATTTTGATGATTGAATTACATGCTATCAAATTGGCTGGATTGTTTTCAGGACAATATATTCCAATGGGATCCTTCCAATCTTCCAATGGTGCCTTCATTGTTTTCTGGATCCCTCTATTTTCTCCAGGAGGATCTATCTTCAATGGGGTCCTTCAGATTTTCCAACGGTGCCTTTATCATTGTTTGGGTTCCATCTATTCTCTTCAGGAGGATCTATCCCAACCACTCCTTCAGATCTTCCAATGGTGCCTCCATGATTATCATCCTCCTCCTCCTCCTCCTCCTCCTCCTCCTGTCTCCAATCAGGTCCTTCAGATCATCCAACTACAATGAAGCTGGAAGCGGCCATCATTCCCAACGGTTGGAAACATGTGCAAAACCCATCACCCTTTCAGATGTTGCCCTTGGCATAACTCAGCCAGTGGTGCAAGGAACCCCCCCCCCCACGGATGGGGATGGGGGTGGGGTGGCTGGTGATGCGCACGTCTCCTTTTCCCCCTGACTCTTATTATTCCACCCAAGAGCCTGGCTGGTGGGCAGAAGCCCCTTCCTCCGCTCTGTCCTGCAGCCATAAAACTGGCCTGCCGGTAATGCGTCTCCATTAAGCTAAGCGATCTAATGATAATAAAATGGCACATTTAACTTTAAAACATTTGGCTTGACTGTGTGAAGTGTGCTGTGTGGGTGGAGGGCTCATCATTTTTCCTACCCCCCCCTTTTTTTCTCTCTTTAATGAAGCTGAATGCAAAATGACTTCTTCTCCAGAGTTGATGGCACTTTGGCTGAGGAGCAGAAAAGGAGCATTAACTTGGGGGGAGGGGTTCAAGGGCCAAATTCAGATCTTGGGGGAAGGGGCTTCTAATGGCAACTAATGCACCAAGAACTTGCGGCAATCATTCCACCGTTTCTCCTTCCTGAAATATTCTTTTGCAAAGGGTGGGAGGAAGGAAAATAGGAACTGGTAGGAGGCGGTGAACATCTGGGCACAGAATTCCGTGAATAAATGAAGCCAGGGAGAACAAGACTTTTCATCTTGTCGTGTTAAAAATTCATTTCTTTGGGGAATAAAATCTGCAATGTTTTGCTTTTATATCTTGGCTAGCCCTTGAGGGACCTTGAGAGGTCAGCTGGTGATGCCACTGGCATGGCCAAATTAATTTCCTTGAAGATATTTCACGGAGGCGGTTTGGCCTTCTCTTCTTCTAGGGGTGCTTTGCTTTTTTGGCTGGCTAGAGCTCTGAGATCTCCCGGTGGTCTCCCATCCAATTGGATCTGGCTTAGATTTTTCCGAGGTGGGCCAAAGGTTGGATGGAGAATTCAGTTTAAAGGCCTGCAGCCTCTTTGATTCCATGATAAGGGAGTGGCTGCATAATGGCAAATAATAAAAGTCTCGCTCAGTTTTGGTTGGGTTCAATCTGTCATTTCAATCCAGGGCTTTTCACCCTGGACCTGGACTTCCACTCCAGAATCCTCCAGCCAGCATATTTTAAGACGGGTGGACTTCAACTCCCAGAATCCCCCAGCCAGCCATGCTTTAAGAGGGGTGGACTTCCACTCCCAGAATCCCCCAGCCAGCCATGCTTTAAGAGGGGTGGACTCCCACTCCCAGAATTCCCCAGCCAGCATGCTTTAAGAGGACTGGACTTCTACTCCCAGAATTCCCCAGACAGCAATGCTTTAAGAGGGCTAAATTCTACTCCCAGAATTCCCCAGCCAGCATGCTTTAAGATGGGAGGACTTCCACTCCCAGAATTCCCCATTTATCAAGCTTTAAGAGGGCTGGACTTCTACTCCCAGAATTTCCCCAGACAGCAATGCTTTCAGCTGGGAGGACTTCTGCTCCCAGAATTCCCCAGCCACCATGCTTTAAGAGGGGCAGATGTACACTCCAAGAATTCCCCAGTCAGTGTGCTGGCTGAGGAATTCTGGGAGTTGAAGTCCACAGGTCTTAAAATTGCCACAGTTGAGAATCACTGCTTCAATTATTGGCCAGAGCAGAAATTAAAAGTTCAAAGACATTTGTCTGTCTCTCCCTCCCTCCCTCTCTCTCTCTCTCTCTCTCTTTCTCTCTCTGAATCACACAGTTTCCCACACTCCACCTCTACTGCGTTTTCCCCTGCTGCATTTCTTCTGTGGACTGTTCTCGATTTAACACCATAAAGAATTCTACCAACTACAAAAAGAAAAAAAAATCCCATGTTACGGGATTTTCTTACGGCCCTACCAGCTTTTTCCTTTAACTGCTGCTTCATTGTGAGATGAAAGAGGAAATAAAAGAGGAATAATTGGATGTAGTCAGGAAGATGTTGTGGTGTGCTGATGTGTTAAAAAAAACAACAACATTGCAGAAGTTTCACACCTCTTTCCAAAACAGAATATGCAGCAGAGTTTACAATGTTGAGTCTGGCCTGGATTCTGCTTGACTTCCGGAATGCCTTCAGTGGGGCCAGGAGGCCGATCCTCTCCCCCAGTGCTTGAGAGGAGGGTTTGTGGGCCCTGCCTCGGTCCCAGGGCCCCTATTCCATGTCCTGTCCAGTCAGTTTGGTTAGCATCCTCACAAAAAGAGAAGAGAATATCTGTAGCTCAGTGTTGAGAATTACACTTCTCAGAGTTTAGTGGGTTTCCTACAGATGTTTCATTACTAACTTGGTAACGTCATCAGTGGCAGAAGGGAAGAGGGGTTGTAGAAGGAGGAGAGGAGGAGGAAGAGGGCGGTGGGGTCCTGGGTGCTCTCTGAGCTTGAGTGCTTTTCTAGTTGGGACATTTCATGACCCAACTAGGGAACAACATCAGTGCTAGAAGGGAGTGGGGTTTGTGGAGAGGAGGACGACGAAGTGGAGGAAGAGAAAGGAGGAGGAGGGAGAAAAAGGAGGAAGATGACGGTGGGGCCCTTGGTGATCTGTGAGCTTGGGTGCTTTTCTTGCAAAAATTTTATTACCAAATTAGGTATCATCATCAGTGCAAAGGAGTGTGTGGGTTGCTCCCTGTTTATATGCAGTCTTTTGCCCTGCCAATGTTAGTGGGGGGTGGAGTTTGCCAATAGATAAAGAGATTATCAGCCATCGTTAAACACAGAGAGATAATAAGCACATTTACAGACCATTCCAAAGAGTTATTTAAAAAAGATTGTTTTTCTGGTGTGAATCTCTGCTTCTCTGGGTATTCTAGTTTTAACACATCCTCTCCAGCAGCCAAACACCCAGAGAAGCAGGGATTCTGCCAAAAAGGTTGTAAAAAAAAACTGCCTTTAAAAGCCTCTGGCAATCCCAGCTGAGTTGCCTGATCGTCAGAGGCTTTTAAAAGCATTTTTTTTTGTGCAACTTCTTAAGGTTGTAGAAAAAATGCTTTAAAAGTTTAAAAAAAAACCTGGCCATGCCCACCCAGTCACATTAACCCCCACCAAGCCACGCCCACAAAATAAGCCACACCCACAGAACCGGTATTAAAAAATTTTAGAACCCCCCTCTGCAAGTCACTGTATATAAACAGAGAGCAAAACCCCGCATTCCCTGACACTGATAATATTTCTTAGTTCGGTAATGAAACGTCTATAAGTAACCCTGCTCCCCCTCCTTCCTTCCTTTCTTCTCCTCTCCCTCCCTTCCTCTTATTCCTCCCCCTCAATCCCCCTCTCTGATGATGTTACCTAGTTGGGTAATGAGACGTCTGTAAGAAAACCACCAAATTCAGAGAGCACCCAGGACCCCACCATCACCATCCTCCTCCTCCCAAGCCCCACTGTCTTCTAGCACTGATGGTGTTCCCTAGCTGGGTCACAAAACGTCAGCAAAGAAACCACTCAGCTCAGAGAGCATCCAGGACTCCCACCTCCCACCCCTGCATTTCTTCTTATCTTGCTGGAAGGCAGTAGAAGATGGTTTCTAAAGACCAAAGCTTCCATTTAGCCAAGGCAGCCCCTGACTCGCAGGCAGATCCCCTCCGTGTGCAATTTCCCCTTTCTTGGAAAGCCCCCTGAAATACGGAGGGTGCTTCTTCGCCCCCTTAACAGCAATTTGTGGTCCTTATGGGCTGGGGTGGAGGGGGAACGGCTGCTCACAGCTGTCACGATCTCAAGAGGCCGTAAAGTTCTCCTGCATTTTCCCGGAGAGGCTTAAAAGGAGCGTGGAGACGCGGGAGATCGATCAACAGGAAAAGAAGATCATACGGACGGCGGCACTGAATGTCTGCCAAGGAGGGTATCATAAATACCAACCCTGGAAGCGCCCACTGGCAGCGACCCCCGGGGCACTGAAACTGTCATAAGTACATGTCAGTTGCCAACTGTCTGAATTTTGATCGTGACCGCAATGGTCGTAAGTGTGAAAAATGGTCATAGGTTGCTTTGTTCAGCGCCGTCGTAACTTCGAACAGTCATTAAATGAACTGTTGTCGGTCGAGGCCTACCTGTAATTCTATTTGAGGTTGACACCGACGGACAGGTAAAGCAGCTGGGAATTTAGCAGAGGCGTTTAATAGGAAAGCACACCATCGGGGTGGGAGACCCTTTCCGGGCACAGCATTCGAGGGGAGGGGGCTTTGCGCTTCCTCCATCACAAAGGAGCCCTTCATCTCCCACCCCCAGACAGTGTTGCTCTCCCCCAGCATCTCTTAAGATCTTGGCAAAATGCGGAGATCAAGTCATGGAGCCTGTTCGGATGGACCATCGTGAAGATGCCGCGGGAAATGTTTTCACAAGCTAGCTTTGGGGGGGCCCTGGAAGCGGCTGAGCCAAAAGGGGGTGAGGTCGTAAGTGGGCTGCTCCCCCAGACTCAGTTCACACAGGATCTTTCCCACGACCGGTGCAAACTTGAACCCGTGGCCTGCGGAGGAGACAAAAGGCAGAAATTGGATGCATAATTCTCTCCTTCGCTTCCTTTCCTTCCCCTTCTTTTAGTCCTTGACTTACAACCATTCCTTTTAGTAACCATTTGAAGTTACAATGCACTGGGGAGAAAAAAGCGTCTTGTGACTGTTTTTCGCACTTACGACTTTTGCGGCGTCCCCACAGTCACATGATCAAAATTCAGGCACTTGGCAACTGACTCGTATTTATGACGGTTGCAGTGTCCCCGGGGTCACTGTGATCCCCTTTTGCGTCCTTCTGACAAGCAGGAAGCCAGATTCCCTTTACAACTGTGTTACTCACTTAACAACCATTAGATGTTGCAAGCAAGGTTGTAAAATGGGGCACAACTCATTGAATAGAATGAATATGAGAGCGGAACGGAACAGAACAGAATAGAATAGATGAGGGAAGGAAGGGAAGGGAAGGGAAGGGAAGGGAAGGGAAGGGAAGGGAAGGGAAGGAGAGAGAAGAGAAAGAGAAGAGAAGAGAAGAGAAGAGAAGAGAAGAGAAGAGAAGAGAAGAGAAGAGAAGAGAAGAGAAGAGAAGAGAAGAGAAAATAGAGAAGGGAAGAGAAGGGAAGGGAAGGGAAAATAGAGAAGGGAAGGGAAGGGAAGGGAAGGA
>JAUDYJ010000001.1:1590000-1595330 GCA_030761175.1 Masticophis lateralis | reverse complement strand
AAATTGAGAAGGAAGGAAGGAAGGAAGGAAGGAAGGAAGGAAGGAAGGAAGGAAGGAAAGATAGATAGAAAGAAAGGAAGAAAGAAAGAAAGGAAGAAAGCAAAATGGAGTTTTCCTCCTTCTTACATGGCCTTTAATCATACTGTGGAAAGAAAGAAAGAAGGAAGGAAGAAAGGGAGGGAGGGAGGAAGGGAAGAAAGCAGTGGAGGAGGAGAAATGGAGGGAGGGAGATTGGGAGGGAAGGAAAGAAAGAAAGAAATTTGGGGCTCAGTTGTGGTCTTAAGTCGAGGACTACCACCATAGCACTTGAATTTACTAAGGTTCTTGCCTGGTGCAAGAACCGTTGCACCTGGCATCTTCCATCTGGGGGCAAAAGACGCCCATGTGCAGCCGCTTGGCCGCAAATTGAAGCCACCGAGAAGACCCCTCCCCAATTCCTTGATCTGCTCCAGCCTCTTCCTTCTCACCTTGATCAGATCTGGGTACTCCCCAGCCTGCAAGCCGTAGAAATGTTGGTCGTCTTGGTTGAGGCCGATGCCCAGGAAGCACGAAGGATACCCAAGGAGCCCCTGGGGACCTGGCACCTTCGCCCGCAGGTAGCAAACTCGGATGCGCAATGGCTGGAAGAGGAAATGGGGCTGAGGAAGGTGGGCAACACCCCGGGGTCCCCTTCGCGGGTGCTTGGAGCAAGGCAGCCCTGGCAAAGAGGGAATGACCTTGGCAAGGCCGGCTCAACTCTGCCAGTTCCCTTGGGTGGCATTTGCCCTGTTCCCTGGCAGGCAGAAGGAAGGGGTTGAAATTTTACAATTCTCCTGCAAACCAGCACAGGTTTGTCCTCGGACTTACAACGGTTCCTTTCGCGACCATTCAGCGTTACGACGGCACTGAAAAAAGTGACTTATGGTCGTTTTTCACACTTACGAACATCACAAACTTGGCAACTGGTTCGTGTTTATGACGGTCGCAGAGTCCCGGGGTCATGTGATCCTCTTTTACGACCTTCTGATGAGCAAATGGGGAAGCCAGGTTCACTTAAGTGACTTAAGTGATTCGCTTAACGACTGTGGTAAGAAAGGTCGTAAAATGGGGCAAAACTCCCTTAACAGCTGTCTCACTTAGCAACGGTAAAGAGTGTCCAACCTTGGGAGCTTTAAGACTTAAGGACTTCAACTCACAGAATTCCCCAGCCACCACGGACACCCCTGGTATTAGGACTCCTGTTTCAATAAGAGAATTACAAAGCTGGAAGGGACCTTGGAGGTCTTCTAGTCCATCCCCCTGCTCAGACAGGAAGCCCTATACTATTTCAGACAGGCGGCTGTCCAATCTCTTCTTTAAAACCTCCAGTGATGGAGAAGAAAGGAAGGAAGGAAAAAAAGGAAAAAGAGAAAAAAAAGAGAAAAGAGAAAAGAGAAAGAAAGAAAGAAAGAAAGAAAGAAAGAAAGAAAGAAAGAAAGAAAGAAAGAAAGAAAGAAAGAAAGAAAGAAAATGGAGTTTCCCTCTTTCCCACATAGCCTTCAATAATACTATGGAAGGAAGAGAGGAAGGGAGAGAGGGAGGGAGGGAGGGAGGAAAGAAGTGGAGATGGAGGAGGGAGGGAGGGAAGGAAGGAAGAAAGGAAAGAAAGAAAGAGAAAGAAAGAAAGAAAGAAAGAAAGAAAGAAAGAAAGAAAGAAAGAAAGACAGACAGACAGAAAGACAGACAGCACAATGGAGTTTTCCTCCTTCTCACATGGCCTTTAATCATACTATGGAAAGAAGGAAAGAAAGAAGGAAGAAAGGGAGGGAGGGAGGAAGGGAGGGAAGAAAGCAGTGGAGGAGGAGGGAGGGAGGGAGATTGGGAGTTAAAGAAAGAAAGAAGAGAGAGACAGAGAAAGAAAGAAAGAAAAAGAGAAAGAAAGAAAGACAGACAGACAGACAGCAAAATGGAGTTTTCCTCCTTCTCACATGGCCTTTAATGATATTATGGAAAGAAGGAAAGAAAGAAGGAAGGAAGAAAGGGAGGGAGGGAGGGAAGAAAGCAGTGGAGGAGGAGGAAGGAGGGAGGGAGATTGGGAGGGAAGGAAAGAAAGAAAGAAAGAAAGAAAAAAAGAAAGAAAGAAGAAAGAAAGAAAGAAAGAAAGAAAGAAAGAAAGAAAGAAAGAAAGACAGACAGACAGACAGACAGCAAAATGGAGTTTTCCCCCTTCTCACATGGCCTTTAATGATACTATGGAAAGAAGGAAAGGAAGAAGGAAGAAAGGAAGAATGGGAGGGAGGGAGGGAGGGAAGAAAGCAGTGGAGGAGGAGGAAGGGAGGGAGGGAGATTGGGAGGGAAGGAAAGAAAAAAAGAAAGAAGAGAGAGAGAAAGAAAGAAAGAAAGAAAGAAAGAAAGAAAGAAAGAAAGAAAGAAAAGAAAGAAAGAAAGAAAGAAAGACAGCAAAATGGAGTTTTCCTCCTTCTCACATGGCCTTTAATGATACTATGGAAAGAAGGGAAGGAAGGAAGGAAGGAAGGAAGGAAGGAAGGAAGGAAGGAAAGACAACAGCATAACAGAGTTGGAAGGGACCTTGGAGGTCTTCTAGTCCAGCCCCTTGCTCAGGCAGGAAGCCCTACATACCATTTCAACCCACGGGCTGCCCCATCGCCTCTTAAAAGCTTGCAGTGTGGAGTAGGAGATTGGCCTAGAAGACTCCGGGGTCCCTTCCCACTCTGGTTGTTCTGTTACTGTAAACACCAACGTCGGGTGTCCGTCTGCCGTCCAGCAGGGCAAGCTCCCCCCCCCCCCCCCACCCAATCTCTACGCCTGCCTGTTGTTCTTGGCTCTGGCGGTTATTTATGGCTTGTGTTATCTCTGGTTTGTTCTGACCTTGTTGTACATTGGCCAGAGCAGTTAAGCCAGAGCTCGTCCGTCCGACAACCGCATAAATTAATCAATCTGCCGTTAATGAAATAAGGACGTAATTCAGAGTCTCCAAGGGTGGGCCAGGCAGCTGGGACATAAATTGCAGGTGTCAAATCTTCTGTGCCTCCCAGATTCCCAGAATTGGGGACCCCCCCACCCCCCACCCCTCAGCCCCCACCCCCCAGGCTGTCCAAGACCCTCGTAGACTTCTGGGTTTAAACTCTGGACTGGACGGAAGAGAAATGATGAGCCAAGTTGGAGGCGAGTGAAATAAAATGACAAGACAGGGAATCAGATTAACAGATGGACGGAGTTGGAAGGGATCTTGTCGGTCATCTAGTCCACCCCCACCCACCACCCACCCCCGCCCAAGCAGGAGACCCTACACCAGGGATGGCTAACCTTTTTGCCATCGTGGGTCAAAAGTGTGTGTGTGGAGGGGGAATCGTGCGCACACGTGCCCACCTCCATAATTCTATGCGCCCTGCTTCCACGCATGCGTGCGCGACTCCCACTCGCTCCCCTGGCACACGATGGCACGGTAGGCCCATTTTTCACTCTCCCCAGCCTCCAGAGCCTTTCTAGGAGTCTGGGGAGGGCGAAAACAGCCTTCCCCACCCTCTGGAGGCTCTCCAGCAGCCAAAAATGGCCTGTCTGCCAACTTTCAGATCACGTGCCCACCGATATGGCTACACATGCCACCTGTGGCATGCATGGTATAGATTCGCCATCATGGCCCTCCCTACACCATTTCTGACTTTCGACCCCCCAATGGAGCCCAAAAGTTTATGTTTGCCAAGGGAGACGCTTGTCAAATCGAGTTTTGCCCCGTTTTGAGACCTTCCTTGCCATCGTCGTTAAGTGGTTCCCTGCAGTTGTTAAGTTAGTAAGAGGGTTGTTAAGTGAGTTTGGTTTACCCGTGGACTTTGCTTCTCAGAAGGTCACAAAAAGAGATCGCGGGACCTTGGGAATGCTGCGGCCGTCATAAGTATGAGTCAGTTGTCAAGCGTCTGAATTTTGATCATCTGACCATCGAAATGCTGCAATGGTCATAAGTGCGAAAAATGGACATAAGTCACTTTTTTCATTGATGTTGTAACATTGAATGGTCACTAAATGAACCGCTGTAAGTTGAGGACTACCTGACTCTTTGTCTAGCAACTGTTTGACGTTTCAAAGGCACTGGAAACTGTGACATCTGACCAGTCCTCACACTTACAATAGTCCTAATATCCCCGCGAATATTATGTGATCAAAATACAGATGCTTGGCAACTGACTCATATTTATGACGGTCGCAGTGTCCCAGGGTCACGTGATCCCCTTTTGCGACCTTCTGACAAGCAAAGACAAAGGGGGGGAGCCAGATTCACTTAACAACGGTGTGACTCACTTAACAACTGCAGCAAGAAGGTCGTAAAATGGAGCAAAACTCACTTAATAACTGCTTAGCATATAATTGCTTAGAAATATAACTGCTTAGGAATTGAGGGGTCAATTGTGGCCGTATGTCGAGGACTACATAATTGTCTTGCTTAGCAATGGCATTTCGGGCTCAATGGCAGTTGTAAGGCAAGGAATACCTGCAGGGTTCTCTCCATCACCGACCCTCCTTATGGGTGGTCTTGCACCCCCAATTATTGCCGGTTCTCTGATCCCCATCTTATTTTGGGGGGGGGGTTCTCCCCTACTTACCTGAAGAGGCAGCTGCAGCCCCAACGGAGCCAGGAGCTGATTCGTCCATGCACCGGCTGTGACCACTAGGCGTTTTGCCTGGTACTTCCCTCGGCTGGTCGTAACGGTGACCACTGAGCCCGGGAGGATTTGGAGAACCTTCTCTCCGTCCCTCAAGACCCCTTTGTGCCTCTGAAAGAGGTCCTGGGGGGGGGGGGGGTAATAAGTGAAAAAGAGGTCAGTCTACCAACCCCCCCCCCCCTCCTCCCAGTTTTTCCTTGCCTCCACATCCCCCGTGAAAGTTTGCACGATCTATGGGGCAGGTGAGGGGGTCACCTGCCCCATAGATCGTTAAACCCCATGTGTTTAATGCACATGCAGAACATTGTCCCCCCCACCCCAAAAAAAGAGGGGATGCAGCAGCTTTCCTGGGGGAGGTGAATATCCCCCAGTCCCAAAGAATAGAGTGGGGAGTTAAATCAGGACAGGGCCTGTGTTCGAAAGATGGGGGAGTGAAGGTGCAAGGAGATTGGGGGGGGGGGGGAAGTGAAGGTCTAGAAATCAGAAATTTGAATGACCCTGATAGATTAGAGCAGGGGTCCCCAACCTTGGCTGCTTGAAGAGGGGTGGACTTCAACTCCCAGAATTCCCCAGCCAGCCAGCTTGCTTCCTTTTCTTTTCTTATCTTTCATTTCCTTCCTTCCTCCCTTCTTCTTTTTCTTTCCTTCCTCCCTTCTTCCTTTCTTTCCCTTTTCTTCCCTTTCTCTTTTATCT
>JAUDYJ010000001.1:1570000-1585000 GCA_030761175.1 Masticophis lateralis | reverse complement strand
GCTGGGCCCAGAGCCGCTTCGCTTCGGCCATCAGGGCCAGGTAGAGGTCTTGCGGGTAGGCGCTGCGGGCGATGCGGCTTTGGCCGTGGGAGCTTCCTCGCGTGTGGGGCAGCGGGAACTGCGGGGACAAAGAGCGGGGAGGGTCCAGGTGGCTTCCGCTGCCCCGCAGCCCCCGTCGGCTTGCAAAGCCAGGCTCCGGCCCCCTCCCCCTCCCCCGCCCGGGGCTGGGCAGCGCTGCAGGCAGAAGCTCGTCCGGGCAGCGCCGCCGCTACCTGGTCCAGCAGGAGCGTCTTCAGCCGGCGGCGGGCCAGGTGGTAGGCAGCGCAGGAGCCCTGGATCCCGGCGCCCAGCACCAGGGCGTCGAAGAGCTCGCCGTCCCCGCCGGCAGCCATGGCTCCGCGACCCTCCTTCCCGCGGAGGGGAAGGCAAAGTCCAGCGGGCTTGGCCGCCAGCCCGGGGCCTCCCTTAGGCAGGAGGGACAGCAGGGCAGCGGGTTGCAACGGCCGGAGCCGGAGCCTTGAAGGAGCCTGGGGGTCCAGAGAGTGGGATTTTGGGGGGGGGGCGCAGGGGACTCAGGACTTCGGCGACTCTTCCTGCAAAACTCCGCAGCAGTTCAGCTTCAAGGAGGGAAGCAACCTGGAATGGAGGAGGAAATTAGCCAGTGGAACAGATTGCCACCAGAAGTTGTGGGTCTCCATCGCTGGAGGTTTTTAAGAAGGGATTGGACAGGCACCCTTCGGAAATGGTAGAGAGGGTCTCCTGCTTGAGCAGGGCTGGACTAGGAGACCTCCGAGGTCCCTTGGAGCCCGAGGATTCTAGGATTAAGTCAGAGGAAGGCAGGCAGGCAGGCAGGGAGGCAGGAAGGGAGGAGACGGAGGAAGGGAGGAGGGAAGGGAGGAAGAAGGCAGAAGGAGAGGGAGGGAGGGAGGGAGGAGAGGAAGGAGGGAAGGGAGGAAGAAGGCAGGAAAGAGTGGGAGGAAAGGAGGAAGGAAGGAGACGAAGGGAGGGAGGGAGGAAGGAAGAAGATGGAGGAAGGGAGGAAAGGAGGAAGGGAGGGAGGAGAGGAAGGGAGGAAGAAGGCAGGAAGGGGAGAGAGGAAAGGAGGAAGGAAGGAGACGGAAGAAGGAAGGGAGGGAGGAAGGAAGGAAGGAAGGAGACGGAGGAAGGGAGGAGGGAAGGGAGGCAGAAGGCAGGAAGGAAAGGGAGGGAGAGCAATGGATGAAATCTAATCAAGGACAGGACCAACCTAGAATTAAGGAGAAATTTCCTGATGACAAAGAAGCGGGGGAGGGGGGGGCGGGCTGAGGGGATGTTGACAGTTGCCCCTCCCCCTGCATAAAATCCCAGGATTGCCAGCACCCATGAAATTCCGCTCGCTAAGCGAAGCAGTTGTTAAATGAGTCCTTTCCCATTTTACCACCTTGGCCCTTTCTTTGTCAGTAAGGGAAGGCAGGCTCACTTAAGGACCGCACGATTCGCTTAACGACTCGAGGGATTTGTTTAACCCAGCATGGCCCTTTTTGGGGAGGGCATGGTGTTTAAGCAAATCACCAGTTGTTAAGTGAATCGTGCGGTCCTTAAGTGAGTCTGGCTTCCCTTAGTGACGTTGTTTGTGGGAAGCTGGCTGGAAGGCCATTGATGGGGACCAGCTGACCCTGGGATGCTGTCCCTCAACCTAAGCCAGTTGCCAAGCTCCCCAATTTTGTTCACCTGGAAGCCCAAGGGCTGCTCCTAAGTCTCTTTGTTCAGGGGCCCCGGTCACTAAACGAGTGGCTATAATTTGAGAACTGCCTGTATGCTTTTTCTAAAACCAATCAACGCACAAATAAACCATTTTCCCCTCTTTTTCTAGTGACCCACTGAAGAGCAAGACCCCCATTACCACCAACACACACACACACACACACACACACACACTGGCATAAAAGACCAGCCCCCCCCCTTCCCTCACACCCTTTGTCCCCCTGCCTGTCACAATTATGCAAGCCCCTTCCCACCCTCTCTCTCGAAAACCTAATCCTGTTTTGGGGATTGCATTCTCTCCAGCTGTCTTTGCGGCAGTGAATAATTCCAAGGGTGTTCAGGGGTGGGAGTGGGAGGCTGTTTTCACATGTGCGTGAAACGTGGCACAGCCATGCCCTCAGCAAAACATGCTCCCCTTTTCACCATCATCCAGTTACTACTACTACTACTACTACTACCACCTCCTCCTCCTCCTCCTCTTCTTCTTCTTCTTCTTCCTCTTCCTCTTCCTCCTCCTCCTTTTCTATTTCTTCTCCAAATTGACTCTGTCATCATCATTATTATTTCTCCCCTCTTCCTCCTCTTCCTTCTCCCTTCTCCCTTCTCCCTTCTTTCTTTTATTTATTTATTTATTTAATCAGTGTGTATGCCGCCCCTCTCTGAAGACTCAGGGTGGATTTTCTTCTCCAAATTGACTCTGTCACCATTATTATTATCCCACCCCTCCTCCTCCTCCCTTCTTTTCTTCATCTCCAAATTGATTCTGTCATCATTATTATTATTCCTCTCCTCCTCCTCCTCCTCCTCCTCTTCTCCCCTCCCCCCCAGGCTTAGGATGGGGGCCAAGGGGCCAATTGCCACTCCATGCAATACACTTAATACAAACCGACAATGATTCATGGCACCGTGTCTTTGATGAGATTTTTCCTCCGAAAAAATAATTCAGACTTTTCATTCTCAGAATAATCATGAAAGCCTTAACAAAATCTCATTTTCATGCCATTGGAGCATCTGAAGGGATCTGGGGAGCCCATTTCACACCCATATTTTTCAGGGAAGCTCCAGATCACCCAAGGAGGCTTCGGAAATCTCCTTCCACAGCAAAACAGGGAAAGGCTCCGGACTTTTGCAGCCTAAACTCAATGCAGCCTAAAACGAAAACACTAAAGTGGATTTCAAGACATTTTATTGAGGTGTTTTATTTATTTGCTAGAGTTAAAGCCAAGTTTTTCCCTCAGAGGATTAAGGAGCAAAACTTGGGGTTAATTCTAGCAAATAAGCTTCTAAGGTGTCCCGGCCTCCAGTTTTGCACCCTGCAAATTAAGCTACGATGGGCCTCAGAAACCAGAAGGCTCTGCCTTAACCATGAAAGCCAGTCCTTCTCTCTTAGCCCAACCCACCTCATAGAGTTGTTGTAGTGGGGAAAAGAGGAGGAAGACGAAGGATGGAGCATGTTTGCTGCCTTGAGTTATTTATAAAAATGATAAATGTGGGAGATGATATAGAAAGATGATAGATAGATAGATAGATAGATAGATAGATAGATAGATGATAGATAGATAGATAGATAGATAGATATATAGAGAGATAGATAAATGATAATTGATAGGTAGATGATAATGATATAGATAATAATGATAGATACATAGATTGATATTGATTGATAGCTAGAGATAGCTAGCTAGCTAGATGATATTCATAAAGAGATAGCTAGATCATAGATAAAGATAGATAGATGATAGGCATACACAGATCATAGATAAAGATAGACAGACAGACAGACACAGATAGCTAGACCATAGATAAAGATAGATAGATTATGGTAGATATGTAGATTGATATTGATTGATTGATTTGATAGCTAGAGATAGCTAGATAGATGAGAGAGAGAGAGAGAGATGATAGACAAACAGACAGATATACAGTTGGTATAGAAATGAGCTTCTGTCCATGCATAGTGTAGAGTCTCCTGTCTCCTGGCCCCATACAATTACCCCACCCACCCCACAGTGGCCCACCTCAGACAGAGCTTGAGGTAAGGCCAATTTTCGGAGGGGCAAGTCCCAGCAAAGGGGCTATCTTTTGCAGTTCAAAATTGTGAAGTAAGAGAACAATTAGAAAGGAAGGAGAACGGCTGCTTACTCAGAGTAATGGCTGAAACGCACAGTTTACACCCCTCCCTCTCCTTCCCTCCCTCCCTCCCTCCACTCCCCATTGACATATCTTGATCCACCGGCTGTCAACGTGGAGGAATTTGATGACAATCTGCATAATGAGAGGATCTGGGAGAGCCAGACGAACCGCAGGCAGAGAAGTAAAAGGGCATCCATTTTCGTGATTTATGGGGTCTTAAATCCTGGAGAACTGCATAATTTGCACCATTGTATATCTTACTCTGTTGCTTAAGAAACAGTGAATAAGCCCCAGCACCCTAAATGAAATGTAAATAGTTTAGTCGCTGCGCTAAGAGAAGAGAAAGAATGGGAAAAGGGGGCCAGTTCTTGGAGAGGAAAGTAGGAAATTTGATTTGCTGGAGGATAAAAGATTAATTCTCGTTACTCAAATCGGTTTAAATGTAAGCAACGGATAGATTTCTGGAACAAGAGAGGGGTCAATTTGACTGTGGAATCACTCTTGATGGAGGGGAAAAAAATGTGGATTAAGGATGATTAAATTTCTGGAACTCTCACCTGAGTTGGCCGCAAATAACCCCAATCACAGAACAGGTCAATAGTACTCTTTATCTTTTCTTTTTTTGTTCCTTCTTTTTTTCTTTTCAAAGTGCTGCATTTTGCTGAAGGAGGAATTATTTCAGGAGAAGATTTCAAGGTAGCAATTACCGAGCCCACTCGAGATGGAGGGGAGAAAAACTCACCCGCTCTGATTGCAGATCAAATTCGGAGGAGGGAATTAAAGCGGGTAATAGATCACCCAAGGACTGCCGAGGATGAATTTCGGGTCTGCCAAAGCTGGTTGTGTTGTGGTTCCATGATACCTCAGCACAAAGCCAGGAGTCCTGGGAACTGTCACTGACCATGTCTCTCGAGTCCTGGATACAGAGTTTCCAAACCCCACAACTTTAAATTGACTGGACTTCCATTCCCAGAATTCCCCGGCCTCATGCTTTAAGATGGGAGGACTTCCACTCCCAGAATTCCCCATTTATCAAGCTTTAAGAGGGCTGGACTGCCACTCCCAGAATTCCCCAGTCAGAGTGCTTTAAGAGGGCTGGACTTCCACTCCCAGAATTCCCCAGCCAGCATTAAGAGGGGTGGACTTCCACTCCCAGAATTCCCCATTTATCAAGCTTTAAGAGGGCTGGACTGCCACTCCCAGAATTCCCCAGCCAACCTGCTTTAAGAGGGCTGGACTTCCACTCCCAGAATTCCCCAGCCAGCATTAAGAGGGGTGGACTTCCACTCCCAGAATTCCCCATTTATCAAGCTTTAAGAGGGCTGGACTTCCACTCCCAGAATTCCCCAGCCAGTGTGCTTTAAGAGGGCTGGACTTCCACTCCCAGAATTCCCCAGCCAGCATTAAGAGGGGTGGACTTCCACTCCCAGAATTCCCCATTTATCAAGCTTTAAGAGGGATGGACTCCCACTCCCAGAATTCTGGCTGGGGAATAATGGGAGTTGAAGTCCATGCATCTTAAAGGTACTGAGGTTGAGAAAAACATTGTCTTGGTCCCTTCTAACTCGAACCTCCTTCATCCAAGAATCTTTGGAATAACAGAGTTTGCTGAGCAGCTGATACTTCCTATGCTCAACCTTTGATCCAGGAAATTGGCAGAGAAGACAAATAACATCATTCCCTTCCTGATGTTCTAGCGTAAATGCCATGAACTATACAATTTGCAGAAGTCACTTAGCGTTTCGGGGAGATGGATGTCACTTTAATTCCAAATTCTGTTCCGTTTAGTTCAGCATTTCTCATGCATGCCGTGACATCCATAAAGAACAGCTGGATCATTCGTTCATTCAGAAGGGAACAGAATAGCAGAGTTGAAAGGGGCCTCAGAGGTCTCCTAGTCCAACCCCCTACTCAGAGGTGTCCAACCTTGGGCACTTTATGACTTGTGGTCTTCAACTCCCAGAATTCCTCAGCCGGCCATGCTAGCTGGGGAATTTCTAGGAGTTGAAGTTCACAAGTCTTAAAGACACCCTTATTCTAATCTAAACCATCCCAGATAAATGGCTGTCCAGTCACTTCTTGAAAACTTCCAGTCATGAAACACTCACAGCTTCTGGAGGCAAGCTGTTGATTGATTGATTGATTTTTTTTAAAACTTGATTTATATGCCGCCCTTCTCCGGAGACTCAGGGCGGCTTACAATGTGTTAAGCAATAGCCTTCATACTTCTGTATATTTATACAAAGTCAGCTTATTCCCCCCACAAACTGGGTCCTCAATTTACCCACCTTAGAAAGGATGGAAGGCTGAGTCAACCTTGAGCCTCGAACTTGCAATAATTGCAGACAGCTGGTGTTAATCACAATGCTTTTAGTCTGCTGAGCTATCCATTGATTGATTGATTTTTTAAAAAATTTGATTTATATGCCGCCCTTCTCCGGAGACTCAGGGCGGCTTACAATGCGTTAAGCAATAGCCTTCATACTTTTGTATATTTATAGAAAGTCAGCTTATCGCCCCCACAAACTGGGTCCTCAATTTACCCACCTTAGAAAGGATGGAAGGCTGAGTCAACCTTGAGTGGTGAGATTCGAACTGGTGTAATTGCAGGCAGCTGAATGTTAAATGCTGCCTTCAATTGATCCATCCATCCATCCATCCATCTATCCATCTATCCACCTATCCATCCATCCATTGAATATCCATCCATCCATCTATCCATCCATCCTTTCATTGAATATTTATTTTTTATTCATTTGTTCATTCATTCAATCATTCACTTTTGGACTTTCCAACCCTGTTATTCTGTTTTTATTATTTGTAGGATATCTTGGGATACTCCTGTTCCAAGTCTGAACCATTTGGCTAAACCAGATCCCATGCAAAGAGGAGTTGGCTGTCGCACCATTCTTCAGTTCACGGGTGGGGTGGCCTTGATCCACCTCCCCCTGTTTTGAGAGCCGTCCACAATGTTTTGGTCTCCAATGTCAGAAGCCTCCAGGAAGCAGTCTCTTTTCCCAACATACGAAGAACGGTTGCTGGAATTGAGAAGGTCCAGTTTAATGAAAAGAAGGAGTACAGGGGACATGGTAGCATCTTCCACCAAGAGGGGAGGGGGTGTCAAGCTATTCTCCAAAGCCCCTGAAGGCAGGACAAGAAGCAAAGGATGGGAACTAGCCAAGGAGAGAAGCAACCTGGGACTAAGGAGAAACTTCCTGACAGTTAACCAATGGAACAATAACTTGCCTCCAAAAGGGAGGTCTTCAAGAAGACATTGGATAGTCATTTGTCTGAAATGGGATAGGGTCTCCTGTTTGTGTAGAGGGTTGGACTAGGAGACCTCCAAGGTCCCTTCCAATTCTGTTATTCTGTTATTCGATGGAAGGAAGGAAGGAAGGAAGGAAGGACGGACAATGGCTGGAAACTAACCAAGGAGAGAAACAACCTAGAGCTGTGATGGGGAACCTATGGCATGCGTGCCACAGGTGGCACCCAGAGCCATATCGGTGGGCACGCAAGCATTGCCCTAGCTTAGCTCCGGCGTGCATGAGAACACCAGCCAGCTGATTATCGGGCCTTCCAGGCCCACCGGAAGTTGGGAAACAGGCTGTCTCCAGCCTCTGGAGGGCCTCCGGGGGAGGGAAGGCCTGTTTTTCACTCTCCCGAGGCTCCTGAGGCTTTCTAGGTCCCACCGGAAATCATCAAACAGACTGTTTCAAGCCTCCAGAGGGCCTCTGGGGAGGTGAGGAAGGCCATTTTTGCCCTCCCTAGGCTCCAAGAAAGCCCCTGGAGCCTGGGGAGGGCAAAAAAATGAGCCTATCGTGCCATCATGTGCCAAAAGCAGGGGGAGCTTGGTGGAGTTGCATGGGCATGCACAGGGGGGGCGGGGCACATTGACTTATGGGTGTGGGCACACGTATGCATGACCCTCACACACACTCCCTCCACTGGTTCGCCATCACTGACCTAGAACTAAGGAGGAATTTGTTGACAGGGGGAACAATTAACTAGGGAACAAATTACCTCCCAGAGTTGTGAGGGCTCGTTCACTGGAGGTTTTCAAGAAGAGATTGGACAGCCATTCATCTGAAATAGTGTAGGGTTTCCTGCCTAAGCAGGGGGTTGGACTAGAAGACCTCTAAGGTCCCTTCCGACTCTTGTCATTCTGTTCTTCTGCTATTCTGCAGCTGCATCAGATGTTTGCGATGGGGCCCTGGGTGCATGCTTCTCTTCCTCTGCCTTCTGCTGGCATTTTATCAGTTCCCAGAGCTTCGTCGTTCACCCTATTTTCCAGGGCTCATTTAACATCGCTCTTGAGAATGTCTCGCCCTCGTTCAGTGATTAAAAACCTTCGTTCAATCGTGGGTTTTGAGATGTTTTTCTGCTGTTCCTCCGTGTCTTTTGAGCTTCCTTTGTTTGTATCGCCTTCCTCCCGCAATCTTTGCCTGCTGCCTTTTATTGTGTGCACATTTGCATAAACGGTTCCTTGATTTCTATTATTTTCCTAAATAAATCTCTTTTCTTTCCGGTTTGACAGTGACGCTTGGTATCTTTGCATTGCTGATTTCGACAGAATTCCGGGTTTATTTTCCGGAACTCAGCATCTAGTGACAATGCAGTTAGTTCTCAACTTACAACCATCCACTGAGTGATCATTCATGTTACAACGGCACTGAACCAAGTCACTTATGACCGTTTTTCACACTTTCAAGCATCCCCCGGATCAAAATTCAGACGTTGGATAACTGACTTGTATTTATGACCGTTGCAGTGTCCCAGGGTCGCATGATGAAAGTCAATGGAGAGACCAGGAGACGGTGAGTTCTAGTCCTGCTTTAGGCATGAATAGTGGCTGGTGACTTTGGGCCAATCACCAAGAGATGATGAGTTCTAATCCTGCCTTCGGTATAAAACCTATCTGAGTGACTTTGGGCCAATGACCAGGAGACAGTGAGTTCTAGTCCTGTCTTAACCATGAAAGCTGTTTGGGTGATTTTGGGCCCGTTTATCTCTCTCTGCCAAGCCACCTCACAGAGTTGTTGTTGGGGAAATAGGAGGAGGAACGAGTATAACATATGTTGGCCGCTTTGAGTTACTTATGCAGTAATGACCAAAATTTTGGGAAAAGTGTATTTTAGAGGTTTGATGGCTAATAACACCACTTTTTTTTTTGGAGTTTCAAGATAATCCTGTTCCACTGCTGGAATGGCTCGGGAATATTAGCTGACATGGGGATCATTTTTGAATATCTAATTTTTTCTACGCGTTTCACTTTTCTTCTTTATACTGCAACGGCTATTCTAATAGCAAATCCTTCATCAAAGTGATTGCATTACATTCTTGATTAAATTATCTTTCCATTGATATATAATTTTATGGTTCTACTCCAAAAAAAATAAAAAAGTGGTGTTATTAGCTAGTTTTAGAAAATATACTTTCCCTAAAAGGTTTCCACAATTTTGGCCACTACTGTAAAGTAAGAAAGGCAGCATAAAAAACTAATAAATTAATAAATAAAAATAAATAATACATTAAACAAAAGCTTTAGCTGCCAGGACCCAGTTAACATTGTGGGTGGGAAGAGTGGATAATAGCTAGTGTGGTGACTCAGATTTTCCCAATTTTTAAGGGTTTGTCCCCCATTTTCTAAATGAGCCTTGCAGCGAAAGGTCAGAGAAGATCTTCAAAGAAGATTTGGGGCTCCATATAACCTGGCCCCAATCTAGCTCTTTACGGTTAGATTCGCACCCAAGACATAGAGACTGAGAAAATTCTTCCCCAGGCCTGTTTGAAGGCAGAGGGATGAAGCAATGGGTACACAGAGCCATGGATTTCCCATGGAAATCTAGGTAGTTTTTGCATAACGACCACAATTGAGCCCAAAATTTCCATCGTTAAGTGACTTTTGTCCCCATTTTACGACCGTTCTTATTGCCATTCTTAAGTGAACCACTGCAGTTGTTAAATAGGTAACCCATTTGTTAAGCAAATCATGTGACACCCCCCACCCCCACCCCCACCCCCCGGAGATATGCAACCATCATAAATGTGAGGCATTATCTAAGTTTCTGAATTTTAATCACGTGGCCGTGGGGATGGCTGCAACGGTCATAATTGTGAAAAATGGTCATAAGTCACTTTTTTTAGTGCTGTGGTAACTTGGAGCGGTCACTAAACAGAATGCCGTAAGTCGAGGACTACCCAAACAGCTTATTCTCTCCCTCACACAGACACAGCAAAATACAACACACAAACATCTAAAAGCTTTTGGCCTTTCCATCCCTCTACCCCCATCACAAAATCCCTTTGATCTCACCTCCTCCTGCTTATCCAACTCTTTCTGATGAATTTTTTAGAAAGTCAAGGTAATAATGAAGAGTGTTTTGCTCCTACCACCTGCCGAAGATTGGCGGCCCAGAATGGTTTGCCATTGAAAAACTGCAATCCTAAACTGCATCAACAGAGGGATAGAATCAAAGTCACATGAAGTGTTATTAATACCACTTTATAAAGCCTTAGTAAGACCACACCAACTAAGATCATGGCATCCGGCCCTCTCAATTCCTGGCAAATAGATGGGGAAGAAATGGAGGGAGTGACAGATTTTATCTTCCTGGGCTCCAATTTCACCGAAGATGGGGACTGCAGCCAAGAAATGAAAAGAAGCTGGCTCCTGGAGAGGAAAGCTATGGCAAATCTAGACAGCATTCTAAAAAGCAGAGACATCACCCTGCCAACGAAAGCATGTATCGTCAAGGCTATGGTTTTCCCAGTTGCAATGGACGGCTGTGAAAGTTGGACCATAAGAAAGGCTGAGCGCCAAAGAATGGAGGCCTTTGAATTCTGATGCTGGAGAAGACTCCTGCAAGTACCTTGGACTGCAAGGTGATCCAACCGGTCAGTCCTAGAGGAGATCAACCCAGACTGCTCTTTAGAAGGCCAGATCCTGAAGAGGAAACTCAAATCCTTTGGCCACCTAATGAGAAGAAAGGACTCCCTGGAGAAGAGCCAAATGCTGGGAACGATGGAGGGCAAAAGAAGAAGGGGACAGCAGAGAAGGAGGTGGCTGGATGGAGTCACTGAAACAGTCCACATGAGCTTAAATGGACTCAGGAGGATGGTAGAGGACAGAAAGGCCTGGAGGAATGTGGTCCATGGGGTCGCGATGGGTCAGACATGACTTCGCAACTAATAACAACAAAGGCCACACCTAGAGTACTGAATCCAGTTTTGGTCACCACACTGTAAAAAAGATGTGGAGACTCTGGAAAGAGTGCAGAGAAGAGCAACCAGGATGATGGAGGCTAAAACATAGGAAGAACGGTTGCAGGAACTGGGCACGGCTGGTCTAGTGAAGAGAAGGACCAGGGGAGGCAGGAGAGCATCTTCCAATATTTGAGGGGCTGCCACAGAGAGGAGGGGGTTAACCTGTTTTGGTTGCAGAAACTTGGCATGGCTAGTCTGATGAAGAGAAGGATGAAGGGAGACATGACAGCAATCTTCCAATATTTGAAGGGCTGCCGCAAAGAAGAGGGAGTCAAACTATTCTTCAAAGCACCCGAGGGCAGGACAAGAAGCAAAGGGTGGAAACTAATCAAGGAGAGAAGCAATTTAAAACTAAGGAGAAATTTCCTGGCAGTTAGAACAGTTAATAAGTGGAACAACTTGCCTGCAGAAGTTGTGAATGCCCCAACACGGGAAGTTTTTAAGAAGAGATTGGCTAACCATTGGTCTGAAGTAGTGTAGGATTTCCTGCCTAAGCAGGGGGCTGGACTAGAAGACCTCCAAGGTCCCTTCCAACCCTGTTATTCTGTGACCTCTGCCTGCAAAAGTAACAGGGCCTCTGTCCGTGGTGCTGAACACGTGTTGGACACATACCATCAACCTGGGTGTGAGGTTTGGCTTTTGGGAATTGAAGCTGGGCTGGGGGACTCTGACCCCTCAGCCACGGAGATGGAGCAAGAGGGGAGAAGAAGGGAAGTCAGAGCCGAAGACTGCGGACGGAGGGATGGGGACCCTTGCACTCTCTTTTATGATAAGAGCTTTTATTGAAGTTTAAAAGAGCTCATAGAATGTGAGAACAATGTAAAAAGTAAAAAAAAAAAAATAATATTAAAAGTGCATAGAAGCAAAAACGGGAAGAAAGGAAAAAAAATGTAAAGGAAAAGGGGAAAAAAAAGATATTTAAAAAGAGCCAGTTTGGTCTAGCGGGGAAGGCCCCCGGCTAGAAACTGGGAAAGTGAGTTCTAGTCTGGCCTAAGGCATGAAAGTTGATTGGGTGACTTTGGCCCAATCCCCAGGAGACCGTGAGTTCTAGTCCCACTTTAGGCATGACTGGTGAGGCGTGTTCTTGATGGCTCCTTGATTAGGCTCTTGTTTATCTATCTTTATCTTTATCTTTTATTAGATTTACCGTATTTTCCAGCGTATAAGACGACTGGGCGTATAAGACGACCCCCAACTTTTGAGAAGATTTTTGCATGTTAGAAAGTCATCTTATACCCCGGAAAATACGGTATATACTGCCTTCTCCTTTCGGACTCAGGGCGGTGAACAGCCAGAGTAAAAACATTTGTACACAAAAGTTAAAATAATTTTAAAAATAATTAAATAAATGTGGTTTATCAACAATCAAGCAATAAACAATTCCCCAACTGAGTAACTGACAAGAAATAAACAACACTGACAGGACAAGCAACTGTATATAAAGGGATAGCAAACTCCTTCCCCTTCTAGCCCTGATGATGTTACCTAGTTGAGTATTGAAATGTCTTCAAGAAAACAAACAAGATCAGAGAGCACCAAAGATGACCTCCTCCTCCTCCTCCTCCTCCTCCTCCTCCTCCTCCTCCTCTCCACAAACCCCATTCCCTTCTATTGCTTGATGATGTTATCTAGTTGGGCAATGAAGCATCTGCAAGACAAGAACCAAGCTTAGACACATTGTCCTTTGCTCTTCTTCTTCCCCCTCTTCCTTTCTGCAAACCCCCTTCCTTCTAGCACTGATAACATTCCCTAGTTGGGTCATGAAACATCTGCAATTAACAACCAAGCTCAGAGAGCACCAAGGACCCCACAGTTGTTGTCTTCTTCTTCTTCTTCTTCTTCTTCTTCTTCTTCTTCTTCTTCTTCTTCTTCTTCTTCTTCTTCTTCTTCTTCTTCTTCTTCTTCTTCTTCTTCTTCTTCTTCCTCCTCCTCCTCCTTCTCCTTCTCCTCCTCCTTCTCCTCCTCCTCCTTCTGCTTCTCCTTCCTCCTCCTCCTCCTCCTTCTCCTCCTCCTCCTGCTTCTCCTTCCTCTTCCTCCTCCTCCTCCTTCCTCCTCCTCCTCCTTCTTCCTCCTCCTCTTCCTTCTTCTCCTTCTCCTTCTTCTTCCACCTCCTCCTTCTTCCTCCTCCTCCTCCTTCTCCTTCCTCCTCCTCCTCCTTCTTCCTCTTCCTTCTTCTGCTTCTCTTTCTCCTTCTCCTTCTTCTCCCTCCTCCTCCTTCCTCTTCCTCTTCCTTCTTCTCCTTCTCCTCTTCCTTCTTCTCCTTCTCCTTCTTCTTCCACCTCCTCCTCCTTCCTCCTCCTCCTCCTCCTTCTTGCTCCTCCTCCTCTTCCTTCTTCTCCTTCTCCTTCTTCTTCCACCTCCTCCTCCTTCCTCCTCTTCCTCCTTCTCCTTCTTCCTCTTCCTCTTCCTTCTTCTGCTTCTCTTTCTCCTTCTCCTTCTTCTCCCTCCTCCTCCTCCTTCTCCTTCTTCTTCCTCCTCCTCCTCCTTCCTCCTCCTCCTCCTCCTTCCTCCTTCCTCCTCCTCCTCCTCCTCCTTCTCCTTATTCTTCCTCCTCCTCCTCCTTCCTCCTCCTCCTCCTCTTTCTTCTTCTCCTCCTCCTCCTCCTTCTTCCTCCTCCTCCTCCTCCTTCCTCCTTCCTCCTCCTCCTTCTTCTTCCTCTTCCTCTTCCTTCTTCTCCTTCTCCTTCTCCTTCTTCTTCTTCCTCCTCCTCCTCCTGTCTCCTCTCTGTAATCCCCACTCTCTTCTAGCATTCTTTTAGCATGGTTACCTACGGTAGTTGAGTCATGGAACATCTGCAAGAAAAAAACCAAGCTGAGAGAGCACCAAGCTCCCCCCCCCCCCTTCAGCCAAAGGGCTGATATTCCAGCTGGTGGAAGGCCTCTGGGTCTGAGCTCTGCCCAGGGACCAGCATTCAAATACGGGTGACCCTTGGCTGAATGTTCGCCAATGAAGCCCTTGGCTCTCTTGCTGGGCTGCCCTACCAAAGGCTCTGGGTCAAGAGCTGTGCAACCAGAGGAGGCCAAGGGTGGTCTATGGGGAAGGAAGGTACAGCTTCTTCTCTCGGGGGACACACCCTCGCAAACCACATGCAAACCCCAGACACACAGACACACAAACCACACACACACACACAAACACACACACACACACACACACTGGTGCTTCTTTTGGATTTCTTTCTACCCAATGCAGCCACCCCCATTTCTCATCTGTAAGAATAGCTTTGTGGTCTCTTCCTCCTCCTCCTCCTGCCTGTTCCCCCCCCCCTTGCAAAACCAACCCACACAACCTTCTTACCTTTTGCTGCAAAAAAACCCCCACCAGATTTATCACAATTCCACATTTCTATGATACTATGATTAGGATTAATTGGCCGCTCTTCCATGGGGAGGTGGGGAGAATCTTAAAAATACACCTCCGGCAGCCCCCAGCAATATTTCTGGGTTGGCTGCATAATGATGGCATCTGATTCTCTCCCCCCCCCCCCACCCCCTGCTCTGTACCTCTAACATCTGCAGGGCTGGCAAACATTGCACAAAAATGCATTTATTTTCCAAGGGGGGAGGAGGAGGAGGGGGGGAGCAGAACCTGTTGAATTTCCATTTGGCTCACCATCCCTACTGCAGATCTGTGGGGGGGTGGGCTTAAAGGGGGATGTGGGGGCCAAAAAATAAGGAGAGGCCGTTTTGTATTCATGGAGGGTTTGATTTCCAAACAGCCTGTCTCCCCTCTCCCCTTTCTTAAATCTTTCCTCCCCTGGCTATTTTTATAGCAAAGCTTCTGGCTTAACCCCAGATTTTCTGTTACAGCTGGAATCCGCTTTAAAATGTCCATAACCATTTGTCTCTCTCCTTGGGG
>JAUDYJ010000001.1:1560000-1567500 GCA_030761175.1 Masticophis lateralis | reverse complement strand
GGGTGGCTTACAACATTAACCATAAGAGAATAACAGAGTTGTAAGGGAACCTTGGAGAACTTTTAATCTAACCCCCCACCCAAGCAGGAGATCCTACACCATTTCTGACCGATGGCAGACCAGGCTCTTCTTGAAATCTTCCAGGGATGAAGCTCCCACAACTTCTGAAGGCAACTTCTGTTCCATGGGTTGATTGTTCTCACTGTCCTGCCGGAATAGGAGACTCCACACCATGAGTGTCCAACCTTGAGAACTTTAAGACTTGTGGACTTCAACTCCCAGCTCTGCTGGCTGGGGAATTCTGGGAATTGAAGTTCTCAAGGTTGGACACCTTGAGAACTTCTGTTACACTATTACAGACAAATGCTTGTTCAATCTCTGTTAAAAAAAACCTCCAGTAATGTTGTAGCAGCCACAACTTCTGGTGGCAAGCCGTTCCACCGGCTAATCATTCTCGCCATCAGGAAATTAACAGGACAAGGTCTGTATTGTAGAAGTGAGTAATCTGCTGGCCAGATGTGGCATGGCCTTGTACCTGCCACTGCGTCCTGCCTGACGTGGCTGGGATTTAAGAACTGGGGGGGGGGAAGGGCAAGCCTCCTGCAAGAGCTGCATTTGATTAAGGGGCTTCAACTCCCACCCACACACCCACACTCCTTCCCTGCCCTGCTTGCTTTCACAAGTTTTAAGTTGTTACTTGAACAAACCTGTTGCAGTTTGCCAATTTGGAGATAGTGGAGTCCATGGGGGGAGGGGGGAGGCAGGCAGGACCCCCATCCTCCCCCGTGGTGGGTGATATAGGAGGGTTGGGGCAGAGTCTGGTGGAGCCTGGCAGCTGGAAAGAGGAAAATTCCCTTAGGTCACACCTCAACTCACGCTTATACAATGTTGCTGGAGAGGTTTTAATGTAGGATGAATCAATACGCAGCAAGGCAACACATTCTCACTCGTTTGTGAACCTCGCCAGCAAAAACAGAACATGGAAATTAGGCTGTGAAGTTGCTGAATTCTGCTTTTTTTTTGGGGGGGGGGGGAGGAAGGGGAAAAAAATCAGAGAAAGAAGTAAAGGAAGAATACTTTTTGAGCAGTGATTCCAAAGTCAGGGGTGGCAATTATTATTTTAATGAGTTTTAACATACGTTTAATTGTATTTTAATATGTTTTTATCTGGTTTGATTTTAATTGTTGTGAGCCTCCCTGAGTCCTATGGAGATAAGGCAGCATACAAATCAAATTAAATGAATAAATTCCCTTTCAATCTCCTGACCTTGGCCCAGATATACTCTATAAACCCTTAATAAGGCCACACCTAGAGTATTGCATCCAGTTTTGCTCACCACACTATAAAAAAGATGAGACCACACCTGGAATAATGCATCCGGTTTTGGTTACCAGACTATAAAAAAAGATGTTGAGACTCTAGAAAAAGTGCAGAGAAGAGCAACCAGGATAATGGGGGGACTGGAGGCTCTAAAATATACGATGAACGGTTGCAGGAACTGGGCATGGCTAGTCTAGGGAAGGGGAGGACCAGGGGAGACAGGAGAGCATCTTCCAATATTTGAGGGGCTGCCCCAGAGAGGAGGAAGGGGGTCAAGCTATTTTCCAAAGCACCCAAAGGCCAGACAAGGAACAATGGATGGAAACTGACCAAGGAGAGATTCAACCTGGAAATAAGGAGGAATATTCTGACAGTGAGAACAATCAGCCAGTGAAACAGCTTCAGAAGTTGTGGGAGCTTCATCCCTGGAGGCTTTCAAGAAGAGCCTGAACTGCCATTGTTCAGAAATGGTGTAGGGTCTCTTGCTTGGGCTGGGGGTTGGACTAGATGACCTCCAAGGTCCCTCCCCACTCTGTTAATCTAATCAGATACCCAGAGATCTGGACTCTTCCTCCCCTCACAATGCATGCAGAAGATCCATTTATTCTGTCTCCTAGCCCCCTCTCTTTCTTGGTGGATCCCAATGCCACATCCAGTTTGAACATCTGGCTATTTGTGCGACGAACCAATGAAATCATAAGCTAGGATTAAGGAAGAATTTTGTGACAGTGAGAACAAATAAATTGGTGGAATGGCTTCAGAAGTTGCGGTCACCGGAGGTTTTCAAAAGAAGAGGTTTGTCTGAAATGGGATTGGGTCTCCCGCTTGAGCAGGACTAGACGACCTCCGAGGTCCCTTCCAACTTTGCGACTTTGTTATTTTGAAATGTCAAGGCGTTAGGATAAAATTCTGGAAAGCCTTGCGTACAAGAATTAAGATCGTGTGTGGGTGTAACCTAGAATTAAGGAGGAATTTCCTGACAGTGAGAGCAATTAACTAGTGGAACGGCTTGACTTCATAAATTGTGGGTCCTCCAATACACCCACGAGACTTTTAAGAAGACACTGGACAGCCATTTGTCTGAAAAGGACAGGATCGCCTGCTCAAGCAGAGGGCTCGACTAGAAGACCTCCAAGGTCCCTTCCACCTCTCTTTTCTTCTGTATTCTATTCTGTATTATGTCCGGGGAATTTTGGAAGCTACAGTCCGCTAGTCCACCTATTCTCCAAAACCCTTGAAGGCAGGACAAAAAGCAACAGATGGAAACTAGTCAAGGAGAGAAGCAACCTGGAACTAAGGAGAAACTTCCTCACAATGAGGACAATTAACCAGTGGAACTGCTTGCCACCAGAAACTGTGAATGCTTCAACACTGGAGGTTTTTAAGGAGAGATTGGGCAATCATTTGCCTGAAATGGTGTAGGCTTTCCTCTCCTGGGCAGAAGGTTGGGCTAGAAGGGCTTCAAGGTCCTTCCACCTCTGTGGTTCTGTATTCTAATCTGTAATTCTGTCTCCCCCGCCCCGGCCCAGTCCATCTGCCCTGGGAGGCCTCTAAAAACTGAAGCTACGTCAAGCCCAGGGAGCGTCCTAGAAGCGAAAGGGCCTTTCTGCCGCGGGCTTTGCTTTTCGCAGGGCTGATTCCAATTCCGGAGAGGCTTTCCAGCCGCCTGCATTTTAAAATCCTCTTAAAAGCATTTCTGACTCACTGCAATTTCAGCCCTTCTCTTTCGCCCAGGCTGCCAACAGCCTCAGGAGCCAGAAGGGAGAAAGATGGAAATCAGGGGCCCGCCTTGGCCAGCAGGCTCTGGCAACGACTAGTGGGAAAGTTCAGGTGGACCCTCTGGGTTGGGGGCACGGCCCCCGTTCTGATAAAGGAGAATCTTGGTAGCTCAGGGTGGAACTGAGGGGGAGGAGGACGAGAAGGAGGAGGAGGAGGAGGAGGAGGAGGAGGAGGAGGAGGAAGAGGAGGAGGAGGAGGAGAAGGAGGAGGAAGTGGAGGAAGAAGAGAAGAAGAAGAAGGAAGAGGAGGAGGAGGAGGAGAAGGAGGAGGAGGAGGAAAAGGAGGAGGAGGAGGAGGAGGAGGAAAAGAAGGAAGAAGAGGAGGAGGAGGAGGAGGAGGAGGAAGAGGAGGAGGAGGAGGAGGAGGAGGAAAAGGAGGAGGAGGAGGAGGAAAAGAAGGAAGAAGAGGAGGAGGAGGAAGAGGAGGAGGAGGAGGAGGAAGAGAAGAAGAAGAAGGAAGAGGAGGAGGAGGAGGAGGAGGAAAAGGAGGAGGAGGAGGAGGAGGAAAAGAAGGAAGAAGAGGAGGAGGAGGAAGAGGAGGAGGAGGAGGAAGAGGAGGAGGAGGAGGAGGAGGAGGAGGAAAAGGAGGAGGAGGAGGAAAAGAAGGAAGAAGAGGAGGAGGAGGAAGAGGAGGAGGAGGAGGAGGAAGAGGAGGAGGAGAAGGAGGAGGAGGAGAAAAAGAAGAAGGAAGAGGAGGAGGAGGAGGAGAAAGAGGAGGGGGAGGAGGAGGAGGAGGAAGAGGAAGAGGAGGAAAAGTAGTAGTAGTAGGAGGGCTGTGGGGTCCTTGGTGCTCTCTGAGCTTGGTGGTTTTCTTGTCAACGTTTCATGACCCAACTAGATAACATCATCAGGAGGAGGAGGAGAAAGAAGAAGATGAGGAAGAGACTGGGGGCCTTTGTTCTCTCTGAGCTTGGTCGTTTTCTTGCAGATGTTTCATTACTACACTAGGTAACACCATCAGGGTTAGAAGAGAGGAGGAAGAGGAGGAGGAAGAGACCGTGGGGTTCTTTGATGTTCTCTAAGCTGGGTGGTTTTCTTGCAGACGTTTCATGACCCAACTAGGTAACATGATCAGTGCTAGGAGATGTGTGTTTACAAGAACCAAGGATATTGCAGTTCTCCTCCCCCTCCTCCAACCCCCCTTCCTTCCAGCACTGATGATAGTACCTTGTTGGGCCATGAAATGTCTGCAAGAAAACAACTAAGCTCAGGGAGCACCAAGGACCCCACAGTCCTCCTCCTCCATTTTGCACACTGCACTCCCTTCTAGCCCTGATCATGTTACCTAGCTGGGTCATGAAACGTCTGTAAGGAAACCACCAGGCTCAGAGAGCACCAAGGACCCCACAGTTCAACCCTCAGCTGCAATTATCCTTTTCTAAAGCGGGGGATACTGGAACAGAACAGAACAGAGTTGGAAGGGACACCTTGGAGGTCATCTAGTCCAACCCCCTGCCCAAGCAGGAGCCCCTACACCAGTGATGGCTAACCTTTTTGCCGTCATGTGCCAAAAGCGGGGAGAGCGTGGTGGGTTCATACGCACGTGTGCCCACATCCATAATACTATGTGCCTCGCCCCCCCCCCCCTGCGCTCACCCAGCTTTTGGCACGTGATAGCACAGTGGGCCCAGTAGGCCTGTTTTTTTTGCTCTCCCCAGGCTCCAGAGCCTTTCTAGGAGCCTGGGGAGGGCAAAAACAGCCTTCCCCACCCCCCAGAGACCCTCCGGAGGCCGGTGTGTTTCCTGACTTCTGGTGGGCCCAGAAGGCCCAAAAATCAGCTGGCTGGCGTACGCATGCATGCTGGAGCTGAGCTCGCGTGCCCACCGATATGGCTCTGTGTGCCCCGTGCCATAGGTTCGCCATCACAGCCCTACACCATTTCAGATGAGTGGCTGTTCAGTCTCTTAAAAACCTCCAGTGGGAGGGAAGGAAGGAAGGAAGGAAGGAAGGAAGGAAGGAAGGAAGGAAGGAGGGAGGGAGGGAGGGAGGGAGGGAGGGAAGGAAGGAAGGAAGGAAGGAAGGAAGGAAGGAAGGAAGGAAGGAAGGAAGGAAGGAAGGATAGCAGAATAACAAAGGTGAAATAAACCTTGGAGGTCTTCTAGTCCAGACTTCTGCCCAAGCAGGAGACCCTACACCATTTCAGACAGATGAATGTCAAGTCTTTTCTTAAACACCTCCAGTGTTGGAGCTCCCACAACTTCTGGTGGCCAGCTGTTCCACTGGTTAATTGTCCTCACTGCTAGGAAGTTTCTCCTTAATTCCAGGTTATTTCCAGGTTGCTTAATGCATTGTAATTGCATGAGTCTCCGGAGAAGGGCGGAGTCTCCGGAGTCTCCGGAGAAGGGCGGCATATAAATCTAACTAATACATGAATGAATGAATGAATAAATAAATAAATAAATAGTGTCTGTCTTTGGTTACTTTCCATCCATTGCTTCTTTGTCTTTTGGACTAGATGACCTCCAAGGTCCCAGGTTTCCAACACACGGTCAAAAGGCAGCTGATGTGACCTTGGAAGCCCCGAGTTCAGCCTCACCATGAAGTCAAAACAGTAGCCCTGATCCTATTGGACTGCACTGGCTGCCATCTTGACTTTTTTGCCCTCCCTGTCCTTCGCAAGGACTTCAGGGTGCCGGAGAGGCAGCGCTAGTAAATTGTGCGACTTATGTTTTAATTGTTTGCGTCTCTTCTGCCTCGTACAATTGCTGCAATTTAATTGTCAGGAAGAGGATGGTGCAGAAGAACAATTGGTGCGGTGTTTACACTTCAGTGTTTTAATGGGTCTCCGAGGGGGGGGGCAAATGGGCTCCCAACCTAATTGAAGACCGAAGGAGGGACCGTTTGGGGAAGGAAATGGATGGGGAGGGGGGGAACCACTGAAGTTGAAAAAAAGACAAAACACACACAGAGACGGCTCCCCCTTCATGGAAAGAGCAAGGTGTGCAGGGAGATAGATCCATCACCGGGAAGTTTTCAATTCCGTCGGCGCAGCATGTACAATTTTTTAAAATGCCAATGGGGGAGTGGGAGACGGGAGGGAGGGGGTGGGGGGGGGAAGGATGCCATAAATGATGAAATATCCCAGTCTTGGGGAGAATTCTTGCCAGAGGTGGACTCCTTTCTCCTTCTTTTGCAAAAGTACAAATTGGTTTTGGAGAGAAAGACTGGAAAAGAGCGAAAAAGGACTGTATGTGTTGTGTATGAAGGAGAGAAAGATAGAGAGAGAGACAAAGAGAAAGAGAGAGAGAGCAGAGAAAAGGAGAGAGAGAGAGAGAAAGATACAGAGAGAGGGAAAGAGAGGGAAAGCAGAGAAAGAAACAGAGTCATGGGGGGAGAGAGAGAGAAAGCAGTGATAGGGGGAGAGAAAGATAGTGACGGAGAGAGAGAGAAAAGAAAGAAAGGCATAGAAAGAGAATGAGAGAGAAAGAGAAAGAGAGAGAGAAAGACTGAAAGAGAAAGAAAGAAAGCAAGAGAAAGACAGAAAGAGAAAGAGCAAAAGAAAGAGAGAGAAAGAGCGAGAGGAAGAAGAAGAGTGAAAAAAGAGAAAGACATAGAGAGAGAGAGGAAACACAGAGAGAAAGATAGTGACATGGAGAGAGAGACAGAAAGAGAGAAAAGGAAAGAAAGAGAGAGAATGAGAGAGAGAGGCCTAGAAAGAGAAAGACTGAAAGAGAGAAAGAAATAAAAAGACAGAGAAAGACAGAAAAAGAAAGACCAAAAGAGAAAGAGAGAGAGAGAGAGAGAGAAAAGAGAGAGAAAGAGTGAGAGGAAGAGTGAGTGGAAGAGAAAGAGAGAGAAAGATTGTAGGAAGAACAGAATTCCTCCTGCTTTTATTCCGTTTTTCCTGCCAAGAGTGGAAGGCTGCTGGCAAAGAATTTGGGAGATTTTTTTTCAGAAGTGGCTGGGCCATTCTTTTTAAGGGTCTTTGCATCTTGCAGAGAGGTCGCCTAGAAAAAGCTCGGCCATCTTCCTCCCAACCACCTGGAAGCCCTCAAACCGACCTTGGGAGTCAAGTCTACTTCAAAGGCCAACTCTCTCTACCCTTCTTAAGGACTAGAAAATTAAAAGGTTCTCCAAAGCTGGGCACCTCTACCACCAGTTAACAGCTGGGGAATCCTGGGAGTTGAAAAACGCCCTGCACAAACCCCCTTTATGTGGGAGATGGGGGGGGGGGTTAAGAATCTTGATCATTTTGGTCACTAAGCAAACCGTTGTAACTTGAGGACCGCCCTGTATTTTCAATGCCGTTTGAACAGTCAGTAAATGAATGGTTGTAAGTCAAGGATGACCTCAAATCGTGCCCGCCAATGCCAGGCCAGGGGTTGAGGGTAAAGCCAGTGGTGCACAAAGTCATCACCAAGGTGGTGAGTGCAATTCTTGGGGTAGGGGGTGGGTCGAACA